>JAJEJH010000501.1:48893-210880 GCA_026122585.1 Anacardium occidentale | reverse complement strand
GGGATTAATGTTGGCTGGCTCTGGCACATTTCCCACACCAGCTTGTTGTAAACTCTCTCTGACAACATCCCCAATCATCTCTCTGAGCTGATCTGGTCTGATTGGCACATGGGAGGAACTCTGAGATCGCCGCCCCTCACTGACACTCATGGGACGGACAGGGGGACTACTACTGGCTTCATCTATGTATCTAGGAACATAGGCTTCTCTATCTATAGCATCGCAAGCAAAGGGGGTTAGAAACACAAACATAGCAAAAGCTGGAAAAGAAATACCTGACTGGTGCTGTGAGGAGGGTCTGGATGATGGCTGCGAAGGAGAGAAAGCAACACCACACACTTACAACTCAATCTCTACTGAAAATGGCACAGAGAAACGCTCTGATACCAACAATGTAGGACCCGCCGCCACGAGTACCCCTGCTACTAAAAGATACTGATCTTTTATTCAATAAACTGGAACTTGGGTACCCGAGACGGGAATCCTACGAAAAAGAAAATACTACTGCTGGTCTAATTTACACTGCAAGCGGAAGCTGAAACTAAATCTGAAATATACAATGAGCCCAATGGCTTTCATACATATGTGACTGCTCTGTACAACTGTTTTACATCTGAGTACATATACATTTACAAAACGTACAAGTACAAGACCTCACAGGTCCAACTGAAAATAAAATACAAACTGGAGAGTGTGTGTGGGGTCCTCCTCGCCAGCCTCGATCCACCCGCTCCTCGCCAGCAGCAAACTGACCTGAAAAGGAAGGAAGAAGGAAAGGGATGAGTGATAAAGATCACCCAGTAAGCATTCCTTACTTCCCTCAACTCACGCAAGCAGCAAACAAGGGCATGCATACCTGATCGGCCCTATTCATGCATCTAATCGCTTGTTGGCACTGAATCTGATTTATCTGATTACTGCTGTTATCTGATTATTCTGTTATCTGGTTACTGATTTCTGATTAATGCATGTAAATATGAATATATGAAATGACATGCTGAGCTGGAATCTGAAAATGACTGATGATGCATGTATCTGAGCATCTAACTGAATGTACCCGAAGGTACCTGCTGTGCTGATCAGGCTGATGAACACAGGGATTCGGCATCCTGACCAAGTGGGCTGAACATTCTAGCTACAGGCTAGAAAGCTGGAAACTGTACTGCTGCTGAGCTGACTGACTGGTGTCAGAAAGCTGGGTCCCACAGATGCCCCCTCGAGTTCACCCCAAAACTGAAGCCCATAGATTGGGTTCTGACTGCTGAAAACTACTGAATTCGGATCCTTGGATCCTCATTCAGACTATATGCTATGCTCTGAATGCATATGTTTCTATTCTTAACTGAATTCTGAATTATCTGATGTCTGATTGCCTTTGGATGGATTACCAAACCTTTAATAAATCAATTTCTGAATTTCTGGAAGAAACTGGCTGACACACGGCCGTGCCAGGAAAGCACACGGTCGTGTAGCACACACACACGGCCGTGCAAGCAAAGGCACACGGCCGTGTGCCCCAGCACACGGGACCGTGTGTCGGTCGTGCGTCTGGGCGGGTGTGCTTCTGGAATTCTGGCCATTTCATGCAATAAATGGGACACACGGCCGTGTCCCTCAGGACACACGGTCGTGTCCCTGCGTTTCCTGCCCGTGTGCACGAAGTGCACACGACCGTGTCCTTGCAGAAACAAGGGCACACGGGCGTGCTCTTGCGGGCACACGGTCGTGTGTCTTGCTCTGCTCAGACATGGCTCATCTGAAACGCGTTGGAAACCAACTGATTCTCAACCAAACTGAAATTAACTGGAAATATGCATATATGGCACTTCTAATAACACATATCAATCATCAATCTCAACATCCATCCACTGTTACTGATTCCACCATTAACACATCAAGTTTTCTCACACTACACACACACAGCAAAGCATGCATGGTTCTGGGTGGAAAATAAGCATGACAATCAACACATAATCATCATCTCATCATCATACATACATACAAGCATAGCATCTCAAGCTAGGAATGGAAACTCGCATTTCCATCCACATCAAACAAGCTGGAAAACTGAAGAAGAGAGTAAGAAACACTTACCTCTCGACATGGCTGCTGGAAGCTTAAACTCAAGCTATTCTCTCTGATCTCTGGCTGGATTGGGAGCTGCTGGAAGCTGGACTTCTCTCCTAGGGCTGGAAGCTGCTGAAAAGGAGAAGAAAGCTGGCTAAAATGGGTGAGAAAATGAAAATCTCCCGTCTCTCTCTTTCTTTAATCCCACCTGCACGGGCGTGCAGGCATGGCGCACGGGAGTGCACCTGGGAAAATGGATGAAATCTATTTCCCGCGCTTCGCATGATTAAAACCTCCCTAAAGGCATCATACGAAGGCCACACTGCTCTGGAAAATTACTAACTCACCCCTGAATTCTGATAAACTCCCAATCTATTCCTGAATTCTATTTCTAACCCCAAAGCTCTACCCCTAAGGGCTTTTCTAACCTGGGATGCTACATGAACACTCATGGAACATCTATAAGATGTTAAGAAGAGGTTAAACAACGAATGACATAACATAATGTCATCGATAGAAAAGAGGTAGTTAGAAAGCCTTGATGATGATAAAGGATGGATTAGACCAAAAATGAGGAAGGGGTAGAATTAGGCTTTGAAGAACTTCTAATACAAATTTAAAGAATTAACACAATTGAGATCAGTTAAAAATTTTTTGTAATTTGTGAGAATGATAAGAGTTATTGCAAATAATCAATACAAACAATATAACATATAACATAAAATAAAAAAGGTCACACATAAAAAAAAGGTAGATATTGAATAAATTGTAGATTTGTTCGAATCCATTTATTATCTACATAATAAAAACTTATGGGTTACACAAAAAAAAGATAAATCTTGATATTAAGGTATTATAAATAAATTGAATAAATAATAAAATACTAGAAACTGAATGATTATGAATGTAATTGATGCCGCATGCAAGAGAGCTCAATTGGTCAACTCAAGAGATTACATAAAGGAGGTTATAATTAAATCCGATGAAATCGATGTTTTAGAATCAATCCTCTTAATGATATAAGTTTATTATTAGATTATATACGAATAACTTTTTATCACAATATTTATTCATAAGTATAGATACATAGAGATAAATAATATTATAATGGTGGAATTGTGATGGGTATACCAGATATTTATAATTAAGCTGTTTTATTCCATGGATTATGAAATGAAAGGTGTAACAAAACTGCTTAAATCAATGAGTATATTAGGGGTTTGGGCATATGCAATATAAGCAAGTACAAATTTGCGAGTAGGAGCTACAGCCAGCACATGCGTGCAGATTAAAAGCAAGTGGCACATTAACCACCGCTTGCTGGGTTAATAAATTTGCCCAAGTGTTTCAGATTTTCCTAACCAGAATCTGCCTTTTTGGGTACCAGCAACTGTAGTTATTTATTGCTAGACATATAGCCCGAATTTCGAGTAGAAAATGCGTAGAAACTAAATCCTTTTGGACCCAATATTTAGTCAAAAGACGTTGCCCACCCATTAACAATGTAAATCACATATTTATATCCGAATTTAATTTTATTAACCGAATTTTGATCCACATTGTCTGGTTTTGTTGTAGTCATGAAAATTTTTCGGAAGTTTTGAATCTTCCGAATTTACAAGACAAATGGAACTTCAGGCAGATAAAATGTACGGTGATAAAGGGAAAGAAGCCCAGTCGGATGAGGATTTTATGGCAGATCCAACGGCTAGAGTTTTTCCTACTCTAGTAACTTGATCTGAATACTATTATTGCGTGTTCTCCCCGTGATATAAGCTGTGACAATTAAAAGTAAACAAGATGAAAACCCCGTGATCGCGCTAATGTCAACCTCCACTCCACCACTACGGCCCCATGACGCCAGCCTACCTTCTCAACAACCCGACCCACCTGTTCCGCAATCCTCCACCGCCGATTTGCCACCCGACCCGCTACTAAAGTCCGGGTTCTTCATCAGTGCCAATTCCCCAACCCCGACCCCTATCACCACCGCCACCGCTGCCGCAACCACCGCCACCGCCACCGCTTCCGCAACCACCGCCACCGATGCCAACGCCACAACCAGTGCTCATACTGCAAATAAAAAATCGCCTAAGCAAGCTACGTCGAATGGGTCGGAGTCCCAGAGTACGCAGCCGAAGCGCCGGCCAGCTACAGAGGCGGGGCCGGAGCTGGAGTGGTTGCCGCCCAGTTGGCTTATTGAAGATAGAGTTAGGACTTCCGGAGCGACAGCTGGAATCGTTGATAGGGTTAATATTCTTAATTCTCAGAACTATTTAACTTGCTCAATATTTAATTGGTTTTATTTGTGCGGAAATTGATTTTATGTTACCATGATTTGTTAGTTTTTCATTTAGATTATGCAATAAGTAGTACTAGCAGATCAATTTGTAGTCTATTGGTAGGATTTTTATCTAATTTTTACTAATTTTATGCCTATATTGACCTCTCATGTTCTTTATTTATTTATTTTTGATTTAGTCTGTGTTGAAATAAAATTGGATTTGTACAATGCTTGTGTTGATTTGGTGCATCAGTATGTGTCCCAGTAACATGATACCCTTTAGTTGAATTTTTAAAATGGGAAGACTTGGTAAAGGTTACAAACCCTGAAAATGCTAAGAGTTGCTTGAACACAAATCCGGCAATAGCTATGGAAATGAACTGGAAATTTCACTAAGATACTGTTCATTGACCAATAAGGAAATTTTAGACAGAAACATCTGGCTATTTGTGAGGCTAACACTCTCCCTTCAACAGAAAACTAGTTACCAAATTCTGCTTGCTTTTTCTGCCCCACCCTCGCACTTTATTCTATTTCCTTCATGCTTCGCAGAGTGCCTTGCTCTACCAGTCACTAAAAGCCTCATGGCGAACACCTAGGTGCTATTAGAATCCTTTTGAAGCATCTTCTTTCTAGCCACTAGTCACACTCTCCTCTAATGGCTTGTGTTTGACGATTTACTTGGCATTTGCAATCCCTCTTCCTCAGCCTGCACTTCAATAAGAAAATTATAAGGAAGGTGGATGGATGCCTTACAAAACTGAAAAATGAAACTAGAAGATGACGGAAGAAATTAGATAGAAACTTCTGGTTGTTCGAGAGGCTAGCACTCTCCTTTCAACTAAAAAATGACCACCAAATTTTGCTTGCTATTTCTCATCCACTCTCACACGTTATTCTCTTTTCTTCATGCTTAATGGAGTGCCATGCTCTAAAAGTCGCCAAAAGCCTTGTGGCAACACCTAGGTGTTATTAGAATCTTTCTTGAACATCTCTTTTCTAGCCACTAGTTGCGCTCTCCTCTAGTATCTTGCATTCAACAAACTACACAACGCTTTTGACTGTGTGGACGGTGCGCCCTCCCGCAAACACCCCCCTCCTGCAAAGACAACAATCTGAACCTAGTCTGTAAGGTGAAATTTCAACATCTGCTCGTTCACCTTACCTTGTCCTCAATCTCACCTCCTAGGTATTTTCACAATCTAGAAGATGTTTCCGCTTACATAGATCCTTCGAACATCCAGTGGGAGAGAATCTAATACCTAGGAGTTGTTCAAGCTAGAGCTGTAAATTAGACGGTTGAGATCCATTCGTCAATTTGATAGCATGATAGTTGGCTCGTTGAGGAGGGTGGCCTAAAGGGTCATTAAATAGATGCTAAAAACCTCCTTTAGTAGGGTAATTGAATCTGAGACAAGTTGTTTCATTGGTAAAATGGTATCCTCTAAAACTTTGACTGCTAACTTTGACAGATTTCTAGTGACTTTTAAATGTTATTTCCATACTGATTAAAGTTGGGTCATCTTGCAATTGAGCTTGTTGCCTACCAATCAAAGTATATGGTTTGTGTTTTCCAAATACTTCGCATTTTGTCTAGCACAGACAACCAATCCACTCCTAATATCACATCCAAATTACCCAAACAAAGAGGGGAAATTTTTGAGTGATGTGGATACCTTGTGAAACCAATAGGTATGTCAACAAAGATCGACGCTTTTCATGCTTTGCCCATTACTAAGAGTGACCTTGAAATTCATTCTATTAATAGGAAGCTAAAGGTGTTCAACTTGCCCTTGGGAAATAAATCTATTAGGAGCCTCACAATCCACTAAAACAATGACTAATTAATCATTCATGGTCCATTTAATCTTTATTGTCTTGGTGGAATCTAACCCCACCACCAAATTTTGTGAGAGTTCCAATATCTTATCTTTCATTGCAATGACCGTATCTTAGGTGTCCTCCTCTTCATTAGGGATGGAAGTTGTCCCCTTCTGATTAAGTCCCTACCCCGTAAGTGAAAAGATTCCCCAAAATAAGTAGTGACGAGGACAAAAATCCTTGCAAGTGGGGAAAAGGTAGGGATTGGGAAAACTTTAGTCTCACAGGGTTAAGGAATGGGAAATTCGGCCCTGCCTCGCCCTATTGACCTCTCTCCTCTTCATATTCTTGGAACAACAATACTTTCAATTACTTAAATGGTAGATGTGATTCGATTCGTGTTTCTCATTGCTTCAGAAGCATAACCTATGATCTAGCTTGGATTGGAATTCCATAGGAGATAGAAGTTTGCACCCGTTTGGATGGTTCATTTGGCAAATACATGGAGAAGATTATGGTGT
Organism: Anacardium occidentale; assembly: GCA_026122585.1. Taxonomy (NCBI): domain Eukaryota; kingdom Viridiplantae; phylum Streptophyta; class Magnoliopsida; order Sapindales; family Anacardiaceae; genus Anacardium; species Anacardium occidentale. Next base: position 204,187 of record JAJEJH010000501.1, on the reverse strand, counting down.
GGAAGGTTATTGGGGTGGTGTGTTGGGCCAACCTCATCGTACTATCCAAACCCTTGGGCCTAAACACCTTTCCTCAACTTGAATGCCACCACTCAGGCCTGTCATGGATTCCTACATCAACCAATCTTCAAAAGTGTAGTGTACAAACCTTAACGGTATTCTGCCACAAACCTTATCTGCTTGAGAGATATTAGCTCTTCTTGAGATGATTTTATATGCGTTGTAATTCCTCAAACTACAAGCAACCAACAGTGACTCCTCGAAACAGAGTCAAATTGAAGCCAATTGCTCTGATTTGTTCAACCCATTGATCTAAGGTACCTATCCATCTTAGCTAACTCGTCAAAGGGGTTGTCGCTAGATAAACATGGGATGTTCAAGTCAAGGTAGAGGTTGGTCACGTCATTGGATTCCATCTATCACTGTTGATTTTGTTGGGTGATCAACTTGCGAAGATTCGCCAACCAATGGATCGGTCTCTTGACACACTGAATGTTGGTTCATGGTGATAACAGGGGAAATACAAGTTGGATTGGTGAATTTCTCCTTGGCCCACTTTGTCATATCAAGTGCTGTTAATCAAGTGCTGTTAGAATCTCCCTGTACCACCTCCGTTCCAGCACCACTCCTTGTTTGATTCATATGTTCTCTCCTCTAATTGCCCTCTCTGCTAGTCACTCTCTCCTCTAATTGCTTACATCGTTCTCTCTGTCAGTTGTTTTGTTTGTATTGTTCTCTCTGCTAGTCTTGTGCATTTGACAAACCGCCAGTTGCTTATGACCCCTGCTTCTCAGCCTGCCCTTATGCATGTGCCCCTACTTAATAAGAGATCTATTAGTATCTCTTGGTTTGAAATGGGTTGACTTAGTCATGTTTTAAATTCACTAAATGTTTACGAGATGGTTAACTTGAGTTTTTGAAATGGGTAGGAATCTTGTTAAAAGGTGCATTAGGGCAGTACTGATTATCAAACAAGTACTTTGCACTTGGACACCATTGAAGTTGCTTTTCTCTGTTATGTTAGTTGGTTTATGCTTATCTGTGTTGGGGTCCTGAAGTCGCAAAGGCTGAAATTATCTTGAATTCTGGAATTAGATGCTCTGCAAGAAGTAAAGTTGATGCAACACAGCATCAGGCTAAAAACTTTCTTCAGCGACACATGATAGAAATAATTTTTACACTTTGGCTGATAGCTTCTCAAGAAAGGATTCTCTAATTTGTGATGTATCTATGAGGTTGAAATCATTTTAAGACAGTTTACACATTACTTTAGATGAGATACATCATTTACTATCAAGAAGTGAGATTAAGTTTTTGAACGATCTTGGGAATTCTTGCTGACTTGTTGTAAGAAAATGAATGAAAAGAGCTAGTACAAATAAATATATTGGGGAAACATTTCTTTTTATGGTGGAAGTTCAGACCCAATCTAAAATCTCTTTTATCTTCTGCAGTATTATTTTGACCCAGCCTCAGGCCGTCAATTCAGATCAAAAAAGGAGGTGCTTTACTTTTTGGAAACTGGAACCCCACGTAAAAGGAAGAAAGGAGCAGAGAGCTCCGATCCTGATGTGGAAGTGAGTACAAATTAGGACTTTTTTCTTTCTGTAGAAGTTGTCCAACATCAATGTCATTCAATTTTCCTGCTGTTCCTTTTTCCTTGCACGCACTTATTCTTTGCAGTTTTTGGGGAGCCATGGAAGCAGCAAGCAGAAGTCGGGCACAAAAGGCAAGACCGTGCCTGTGCCTGCACCCACGAACTTTGATTACTTCAATGCACCTGAAAAGATACAATGGGTGCTGACAAAGTCTTCTCAAGATTCCTGGACTCCTTTCATGGGTAAAGACAAGGTGCCTGAAAATACTAAACGAGAATGGGCTGTTGCATTCAGATTCCTAACAATGAGCAGCGGTGGTAACAAGATGTCTTGATTGCATTTTTGCTCAACCTTGTGCATTCTAGGTTTATCTCACAGCAGTTTTTGGGATGTTCTTTCAATCTTAGCCCTTATTGCTTGAAAGACCACCTGTGGTTAGTTTATATCACAGATTCGCTCAACTGACCGACTAATTTTCTTTCTTTTTTTTTTTTTTTGCCAAAATTATCAAAGATTGTAATACATAGGGCTTCCATTGTTGTCCTACATTAGTTGGGTTCCTTTGTTTGCTTTTTCATCTGTAACCATCTTTAGAACTCATAATTTGCTATTTAGAAGTTTGTAATATGAATGGTATATTTTTCTCACGTGGATTTGGCATAGGCATTTATTGATTCATGTGTGTATAATGTCCTTTTGCTTTAATATGTATGTTTCTGTTCCCCCTTCATGTTGGGTGGTTCTGTTAGATGGCATTTGTGGATTTGGAAGTGTTGTCCAAGAATGTAGAAAGGGCGATGAATGAAAGTGGATAAATTGAAGGATGAGGTTTTAGCGTAATTTAGTAATTTATTTATGAGTAATTTAGTAATTTATATGCGAGTGATTAACATATTTCCACCGAAGGTTTGACTTAAAAAACATTTTGAATGTATATGTCACTTTTTTTGCTCGAATTATAATTTTATTCATAAAAAATCGACTCTAATACATTGTACATATTATAATTACCAAATTACTCATGCTATTTGACACAATCCATCAACTTGCCCCTTCTTCAATCTTTCACTTTCTCTTTAGACATCAAAATCCATTCATCTTCACGCCATTTCACCCTAAAACTCTTGGTCATACTGACATGCAATCTCAATCTCTCTAAGGTCCCTCTCTTACTCATAAGAAGCAACACTTACGGATTTTCTTTAGCAACTTTATGGTCTTTTTGAAGTAATACTCACTATAAAGTTTATAGATATTTAATGAAGTTACTTCAACTTTGACCATCGCTTCGGTTTCATGGTCTCTTTGAAGTAACTATTGAAGAAAATTGTAGTTAATAGTTGTAGTATCTATGGTTAGACCAAAATTTTTTTTCACAACAAAATTATATGTTTCTCTTAAATTCAAATAAAATCAAATGACATTGAGTTCTACATTTATAGTTTAGTTATATGCTAATTAAAATTGTAATGAAATATTCAAATAGGATCATAATGAAAAGTAAAAAAAAAGAAACCTTGTATACTCCAACAAATACAAACTAAAATGGATGACCAAAAATATTTTAATAAAAATTTGCAAAACAGTATTTGATTACTTTCAGATTTGTCTTATAAGATTGATATAGTTTGGAAAGAGTATAGGTGAATTCTTCTTCAGGATGAAGGTGAGAAAGGAGAGGTGGCAATGGTTAAATAGGTGTTGGAATTTGACGGAGAAGAGAAGATGATGATAGTAAGAAATGTATCACGACCTAAAAGATAAGAAGAGAGGTGAGGTGGAATTTGGGCTTGTTGAAGTAAATTATGTCATGTTTTTGGCTTAGACAGGTTTACAAATTACAAGTTTACACAAAAGAAAATTAGCATTTCTGCCCTTCAATCTTAATTTCCTATCAAGAGAGTTAGGATATGGGTAGAAAAACATGATTTATGCATTAAATAGGTGACCACTGTTTTTCGACCATACCTTGGGTAGGAAAATGTTATTATTCACTCTTTATTTGCTGGTTTTTCGTTGGGATGAATGAAATTAGACAGATATCTGAATATAACTTCTTCATTGGAGCCGTGGCCTCTGATCGGTACATGAATAAAAAATAAATATAAGAAGTAAACTATGCTGCTATCAATTATTCAATTTGATGGACTAGTTTCAATCAAATTGATGCTATAAAAAATAAATAAATTGGTGGGACTAGATTATTTTGCACCAACTACAAAAATATTTATACTTTCTAACAAATTAACTAGTTATGTTCTTCTTTCGTTTTTTTAGAGAAATACACTAATATTCACTATTATTTTTCGCATAAAACACTTATCAATTATTGCATCAAATACTTAATCAAAGTTGTTACTTTAAACAATTAATTCAAGTATTAACTTCTTTACATTCTTGATATTATATTTAAAAAGAATCATAATATCTCTTTATATATTGTTGGTTCTTATTATTTAATGAAACGCTGTATTAAGTTAAGAAGATAGTAGAATAAGAAATTCAATACAATAACTAAGTTAATACGAGTTTATTAAGTTATTAAGATAATGAAAGAGATTTTTACATGCACGGGTCGAAGAAGATTTAATCTACATTGTTGTGTTTTTATATTTACCCGGTAATTATTTTCACAGTGTTAGGTTAAAAAAAAAAAGAAAAGACAGGCTTTTCTCTTTAACAAAATTATGGAACCTGTTTGAACTAATAATTTATCATATAGATAGTAAATGAATAATGACTTATCAATAAACAACAATAATAAAAAAAAATCATGTGTTACCTTTGCCGCTTGCTGTCTATACCCTATGCCTCTTATAGTTTACTCTTCTTGCTTATTGTTTACTTTTCCCATTTGCTGCTAATGCTTCCCACTTACGTCCTACCCTTTTCCAAAAAATCGTAAAACATGGAGATAACACATGTTTGATTTATATAAATGAAAAACATACAAATCCAATATAAATTAAGTTTTATCTAACTACCACAAAGTTAAAACGAATTAACATAAACTAAAATCTACATGTAAGTATATTATTTTTACGAATTACTCATACAATCTATACTACAATATTTTTTAAGTATAATATCAACAATGTAAAAAAGTTAATACTTTCTTGGCTTAATTGTTTGATACAGTATTTTTGATTAAATATTTAATGTAGTGATTGATAAGCATTTCACGTTGAAGATAATATTAAATGTTGGCATGTTTCTCCTCAAATGATTAAAAGAGAGCAAAATCGGTATTTAATATATTAAATGACTAAAAATGTATAATGTATAAGCAATAAAAAATTTGTTTGAAAGTAACTAATTTTCCTTATTAATTGATTCATTCTTTTTTTTATATTAATTTAGCTCTGAAATCTAACTTGCTTTTATCATTACATACTAATGTATATAAAATTTTTGATTGATTAATTTGAAAAGCCGAACATGAAGAATTCAGAATCTCAATATTGTCAATCGCAAGGAGACATCGGCTGATATGGTTTTGCCTGAAGAATTTGCCCTTTTTTAAACGTTGGTGTCTTTATTGGTCATAGAACCTGGATTAACTTAGTAGAAGCGAAAATGGGAGAGGCCAGTGAGAATGAGGTCGACGACCTGAACACAACTAGTGTTCCGAAGTGTTGACATGTTCCTAATTATAGGAATCTATATTAATATGTAGTTTCTTTAGAATAGAATTTTTTCCTGAACTAATATTATACCTATATATTTGCTCAAAAACAGAAAAGAAATATACAAGAAAAGACCAAGTTTATGGACACCAACTTTTAACATGGTATCCAAGCGATTCTAATATCAAAAGTGTTAGAATTGAATTTGCAAATTAAGGTAATTTTAATATTCTCATAAGGGTAAAATGGTCTAACACTTTATAAGGGCATAATTGTCTTTTTGACAATTAATATAAAAGGCCAACTTTGTGTTTGATGGAAATACATGTACATTCAAGCATTCACAAACACAGAAAACTGGTCCCCAAAATCCACTGAATTCAGAACCCATCCCATCAAAGGTTTCAGTGCGCATTTTGGAAGCACTGGATTTCAATATTGACGAGGACGATCTTCTCGGTGAAGAATCACAGCAGCTTATTTCCGAATCGCAGAAATTTACCATGGCAGGAGGTACGCTTCCGATTCTGAAAATTTGTATAATTGTTTCGTTATCATAGGATAACATATGTGTTTGAATGGCTTACATTTGGTATCAGAGCCATAAATTTCCTGCCTGGATTCAATTTTCTGCCTTAATTTTTGATTTGGAAAAATTAGGGTTCTTGAGACAAAATTGGGGCTTTTGTGCTTTTGATGTTGATTGAATGAAATTGATGCCATATAAATGAAATTCAACATCAAATTAGTGTGGTTGTGAAAAATTTTTGTTTTTCGAGCACGAATTGAACCCGAATTGATGTGTTTCGGTTCTGACCACCGTAAACGGCGGCTCAAACGGTGGTGTTAGGAAATTTTGGCTGTTGGGTTTCATTTACGAGCCCATTTGCGTTATTTCCCCTCACCCAATTGTCGGAATCGTGGTCGGAATATGCTGCAATTTGGCTGAAATTCGAATTTTGTTTGCTGGGTTTTTTAACCCGTTAGTTTGACCCGGTTTGTTAATTGGTTACCCGACTTTTGCGTGCCCAAAAATGCTGCCGTTTCAATTTTTGAAAAAGTAACAACTGTTTGCTGAATAAATGCTGGCGGCTGAAGTTTTAAAACTGCTGCAATTTTAATAAAAGAAAAAACGGCTGCTGCAATTTGAGATAAGGAACGCATTGCTACAATTAAAAGCTGCAGTATTTTTATTTGTGTTTCATTTGAATTTGAAGCGGCAGTGGAATAGTTTTAATAAAATAATATTATATTTTATTATATTTAAAATTTTATTTTTAAATTATTTTATTTGGGTGTGTTGACTGTTGAGTTGAGTGAGTTAAAACGCCGAGTTGACTCGGCGAGTTAACTCCATGCATGTGTCAACTCATTGGACCGAATCGGGTCAGCCCAACCCAATGTTTTCGGGTCGAACCGGGTCAACCCGACCCATTCATTTCGGGTCAACCCGAACCGGAATCCAGGTCCGACTTTTGACCGTTGACCAGTCAAAGGTTGACCGTTGACCAATCAACATCTTTGACCGTTGACCAGTCAACATCTTTGACCGGAAGGGTGAAGCGAGTGTGCGCGCGTGTAGGCGCGTGGCAGCGCGTGACCGGCGCGTGGAGGCGCGTGAAAGCGCGTGCACCTCCTTAGCAGCGCGTTTTTGCTTCTGAATATCGAATTTCATGTTCTTTTATGGGTTTATATGTTGAAACGTGCTCATATTTGTTAATTTTTCATATTTATACTGTTTATCGGTGTATATTTTGATGATTTAGAGTAGCCACAGCATCTTTATTATTGAAATATATGCATTATGTTTGTGATGGCATCGAAATTCTAGTTAAGCATGGTAATGCAATGTTTTACCCACAGGGAACATTGTATTTCATGATTAATTAGGGTGAAATGTAAATTAATTTTATTCCTTGATTAGCCCACAGGCATTAGGGAATATTATTAATTTATGGTTTCATCAATTACTGTTAAGAATCATTATATGTAATGTCTTTGCCCACAGGGAGATATTATGATATGCGATTCTTGTTTAATTCAGATTAATTTGCATTGGTAGATTAATCATTAATGTTGATGGGATATGCCTCTTATTAATTGTAAGCATGTTTGTATTTTTTAAATTACAGCTGAGCGACAAGTTATGTATATGACTGATAATGTTCCAATGTTGAATGGTGATAATTATGTTGTATGGAAAGAGCAAGTTTTATTGTATTTGGGGTGTATGGACCTTGACTATGCACTCCGTATGGATGAGCCACCTGCAGTGACAAATGCTAGTAGTGAGACTCAAGTTAAGTTATATGAACGGTGGGAGCGATCCAACCGATTGAGCATGATGTTTATCAAATCTCACATTACGACTAGCATTCGTGGTTCGATTCCGGAGTGTGAGAATGTCAAAGAGCTGATGAATGCTATTGAAGCTCAATTCTTGACATCTGACAAGGCATTAGGAGCTACCCTCATCAATAAACTTACTTCTTTGAAGCTCACGGGCATTAAGGGCGTTCGTGAGCATATTATGCAGCTGAGGGACATATTTAGTAAGCTGAGGTCCTTAAAGATGGAAATTGCTGATGACTTCCAGGTGCAGTACATCCTTAGCTCTCTGCCTCATCAGTATAACCCATTTAAGATCTCTTATAACACACATAAGGATAAATGGTCTATTAATGAGTTATTGACCATGTGTGTTCAAGAGGAGGGGAGGCTCTTACAGGAGGAGACTGAGGGTGTGCATTTGGCTACTGGATCGAGCAAAGCATCTTCGAGCAAGAAAACTAAAGGAAAAGCGAAGATGCATGCGCCTGCTACTGTTGTTAAAAAGGATGGTTTGCGCTGTTTCTTCTGTAAAAAGAAGGGACATGTGAGGAAGGACTATCCTAAAAGGCAGGTTTGGCTCGAGAAGAAAGGTAATCTCCAATCTTTGGTCTGTTATGAATCTAATATCTGTATTTCTCATAATGACTGGTGGATTGATTCTGGTTCTACAATCCATGTTGCGAATACCTTGCAGGGTTTTCTAAACCAAAAGAAACCATTGGAAAGTGAAAGCTGCATCTATTCTGGAAATCAGATGTCTTCACGAGTTGAAGCTGTTGGAACATGTAGATTGATTCTAAATACTGGATATGATTTAATTTTAGACAGAACATTTTATATTCCTAGTTTTTCTAGGAATTTGATATCTGTATCACGACTTGTACCTTTTGGATACACCTTTAACTTTTCTGGGAATTCTATGAAATTGTTTAAGAATTCTAATGTTATTGGTTGTGGTACACTGTGTGATGGTCTGTTTAAATTAAATTTGAGTAATATTCCATATAGTTTGGCAGCTTCACATGAATTGGCTGGTATTAAACGTTGTGTCATGAATGAGAATTCGTCACTCTTATGGCATAGGAGATTGGGTCATATCTCCATTGATAGAATTAAGAGATTGGTAAATTCAGATATTCTGGAAAATCTTGACTTTACTGATTTCGATACTTGTATAGACTGCATTAAAGGTAAGCAGACTAACAAGTCAAAGAAAAATGCCAATAGGAGTAGTGAGATATTAGAAATCATACATACTGATATCTGTTGCCCTGATTTGAGTTCTGTAGGTCAGAAATATTTCATCACATTTATTGATGATCACACTAGATTTATGTATCTCTACATGCTTCATAACAAGGACGAAGCGTTGGATGCTTTTAAAATATATAAAGCAAAAGTAGAGAAACAATGTGGTAAACAAATAAAGATAGTGAGATCTGACCGTGGTGGTGAATATTATGGTAGATACATGGGTTCTGGACAAGCACTTGGTCCATTTGCGAAATTTCTTCAGGAGCAAGGTATTGTTGCCCAATACACCTTGCCTGGCACACCATCACAGAACGGTGTTACAGAAAGAAGAAATAGGACATTGTTGGATATGGTAAGGAGTATGCTGACTAACTCCAGATTACCTTACTCTCTGTGGCCTGAAGCTCTTAAAACAGCAGCGTATATTTTAAACAGAGTTCCAACCAAGGCTGTTCCCAAAACGCCATTTGAGTTATGGAAAGGTTGGAAACCGAGTTTAAAACATTTACGCATTTGGGGTTGCCCCGCTGAGGTCAGAGTTTATAATCTGCATGAGAGGAAATTGGATCCACGAACAATAAGTGCATTTTTCATTGGATATGCTGAGAAATCCAAGGGATACAGGTTTTATTGTCCAAACCATTCTAGTAGGATTGTCGAATCAAGGAATGCAAAATTTTTGGAGAATGACGTGGTTAGTGAGAGTGATAGACTCAGGGACTTGATCCCTGAGGATTCTGATCGAACTAGGGACACGATCCCTGATACAGGTGCTCCCTCATCAAGTAGGTTTTTGGTTGTTCGTCCAACGAGGATGAACATAGAGGAACCAACTATACCTGAGCCGCGTCTTCCCGAAATAACTTTAGAAGATCATGGTGAGAATTCTCTTCAAGAGGATCAACCTGTTGTGCAACAGACTCAACCAGAGGCTGTTGAACCAACTTTAAGGAGATCTACTAAAGTTAGAAAATCGACAATTCCTATTGATTATATAATGTATCTACAAGAATCTGACTATGACATCACTACTGATAATGATCCTGAGTCATTTTCACAAGCTATTAATAGTGATAAATCTGATTTGTGGTATAATGCTATGAAAGATGAAATGGATTCGATGGCACATAACCAAGTTTGGGACCTTGTTGAATTGCCTATTGGAAAGAAACCTATAAGTTGTAAATGGGTCTTCAAGACCAAAAGGGATTCCAATGGCAATATTGAGCGATACAAGACCCGTCTCGTTGCCAGAGGGTTCACTCAGAGGGAAGGAATTGATTATAAGGAGACTTTTTCTCCTGTTTTCAAGAAAGATTCCTTCCGCATCATAATGGCATTGACTGCCCATTTTGATTTTGATTTACACCAAATGGATGTGAAAACGGCATTTCTGAATGGGGATCTACATGAAGAAGTATATATGAGACAACCTGATGGGTTTGTTTCAAGTAGAGGTGAGAATTTGGTGTGCAAGCTGAAAAAGTCCATATACGGGCTTAAGCAGGCCTCACGACAGTGGTATTTAAGATTTCATGATGTTATTTCTTCATTTGGTTTCGTTGAAAACATCATGGATCAATGTATATATCACAAGGTTAGTGGGAGCAAAATCATCTTCCTTGTGTTGTATGTTGATGATATTTTACTTGCAACCAATGATTTGGGGTTGTTACATGAGGTGAAACAGTTTCTCTCTCAAAACTTTGATATGAAAGATATGGGTGAGGCGTCTTATGTCATTGGCATTAAGATTCATAGGGATAGATCCCGTCATGTTTTGGGGCTATCTCAGGAAGCCTATATCAATAAAGTTCTAGAGAGATTTCGGATGAAAGACTGTTCATCGAGTGTTGCACCCATTGTGAAGGGTGACAGATTGACCTTAGAACAATGTCCAAAGTTTGATTTTGAAAAGGAACAAATGGCAAACATTCCATACGCTTCGGCGGTAGGAAGTTTGATGTATGCTCAGGTTTGTACCCGACCCGACATTGCTTTTGCAGTTGGGGTGTTGGGAAGATTTCAGAGTAATCCTGGCCTGGATCACTGGAGAGCTGCAAAGAAAGTTATGAGATATCTCCAGGGTACAAAAGATTTGATGCTTACATACAGGGGATCTGACAATCTAGAAGTTGTTGGATATTCAGACTCAGACTTCGCTGGTTGCGTTGATTCTCGTAAATCAACATCTGGTTATGTGTTTTGCCTAGCCGCGGGAGCCATTTCATGGAGAAGTGCAAAACAATCTTTGGTTGCCACTTCTACCATGGAAGCTGAGTTTGTTGCTTGTTTTGAGGCTACTGCACAGGGTATCTGGTTACGAAGTTTCATTTCTGGACTGAAAATCGTTGAGTCCATTTCGAGGCCAATAAAGTTGTACTGTGACAACTCTGCTGCCGTGTTCTTTGCTAAAAACAATAAAAGTGGGAGCCGAAGCAAACATATCGACATTAAGTATTTAGCAATCAGAGAGCACATAAAAGCTAAGGAAGTGCTCATAGAACACATTCGGACTGAGCAGATGGTTGCTGATTCTCTGACAAAAGGCATGCCACCTAAGGTTTTCAGAGATCATGTTGTACTTTTGGGACTTCGTAACAATTTATGTTTATGAGTTGTAATTTACATATTTATGTAATTGACTCTGTTGGTTTGTTTCTCATTGAGTTGTATACATTTATGTTGAGAGAAAACAAACATTATGCAGGACCAGGAATAAACATTTGAGGTTTATTCATAAAGTTTGGATCCACATTTGAGTTTATTTAGAAAGAGGAATTGTGTTGTGATACATGGAAGGTAATACCTGATTTATAGGGACCTACCGCTACGATTCGCACAATTTTAATTTCTATTTAAACATTAAGGTTGTAGTGGATAATGTTATAAAGTGTAAGACCAAGTGGGAGAATGTTAGAATTGAATTTGCAAATTAAGGTAATTTTAATATCCAAATGTAAGCCATTCAAACACATATGTTATCCTATGATAACGAAACAATTATACAAATTTTCAGAATCGGAAGCGTACCTCCTGCCATGGTAAATTTCTGCGATTCGGAAATAAGCTGCTGTGATTCTTCACCGAGAAGATCGTCCTCGTCAATATTGAAATCCAGTGCTTCCAAAATGCGCACTGAAACCTTTGATGGGATGGGTTCTGAATTCAGTGGATTTTGGGGACCAGTTTTCTGTGTTTGTGAATGCTTGAATGTACATGTATTTCCATCAAACACAAAGTTGGTCTTTTATATTAATTGTCAAAAAGACAATTATGCCCTTATAAAGTGTTAGACCATTTTACCCTTATGAGAATATTAAAATTACCTTAATTTGCAAATTCAATTCTAACAAAAAGAACTACTCAAAACACGAATTGAATTTCTTTTTCTCGAAGCTCATACTCAAAAACTAAGTAGCCGCCAATCCCAATGATTGTCTCGACTACTATACTGGATGAGACCACTTATCCATTATGATTTCAACTTATGGAGATGCACATTGGCACTCGCAACAAAGCTGGATACTTAACTAAAAACCCCACACCTAAATATCCTACTTCTGCAAGGTGTATTATTGAAAATCAAAGAGTAAAAAGTTGGCTTATTGAAAATCAAGAGTAACAAGTTGGCTTATTGAGTTACTGAGTCTGTTACTGATGTTGCGATTTTTTCGTCTTTTCGCAACCAAGGAAATATGAAAGACTCTGTCGAAATCGGATGAAACCCGTCTATTTGAATTGAATAAAAAATCATATTCTACTGAACAAGATGACAGACCAGTGTTAATATACTACAATGAACTTGTCAGGAGCCGTCTTAACCTTTCTTGTTTCATACGATTTAAGCACTCTTGTGAGTCTTAAAAGGCCAAAATGCATACTGCGAAAGTATTTAGAAAATCATTTTTTCAAATTTCAGTGATAAAACTAATTTGTAAATCAAATGTCTAGGCCCTTCGAATTATAACTTACATAAATTTTATTGAAAAAGAGAAAAGGAATTTCATCTTTGATGCATATAGTTCAAAATAGATCAAATCATTTTAATTTCATTAAGAAATTCATAAAAATAACTATGTTAAGCTTTCGGCCTTTCAATATTTACATCAAGCTTCTTGTAGTTTTTTTTTTTTTCCAACATAATCATATGCAAATAAGGCTACATACAAAAACACCTATGATGTGTGACTCAATCTCAAATGGGATTATTGTTCAACACAATCCTGGAAATACTCTAGAGTAAAATTTTTATCAAAGATAAGGTCAATGAGTAGGTGACTTACAATAATCTTTTGAATATTTTAATCTAACTGTAAAGTATATACACTTTACATAACCATACCAAATTTCAAGTGTTTTATATGTATAAAAGAAAGAACTTAATTCAAAACCATTGACAGAAACAAAATTTATACATATTTATTAATAATACTTAACTAAAATTTTGGATCCTATGATTAATTTTAAGGAATATAACATTTAATCAAATCTTACTAAACAAAAGTTTATAAACCTCATAAATTTGTTTGTGGTGGTAAAATTTACAATGCATTTGCATACGAGTATCTTATTATTTTTGTAACATATTTGATGTAGTTTGAAAAAAGATAGGTGGATCCTTCTTAACCGCAAAGGTGAGAGAAGTGGTGGCAATGGTGAGATAAATGTCAAAATTTGAGAGAGAGAAGAGAGGTAACGATAGTGAGAGAAGTGTCAGGATATGAGAGAGGAGAGAAGAGCCGACATTTGGGCTTATTGAAGTAAATTACTTGATTTTATTGGACTTTGGACAGGTTTACCCATGACAAGTTTGCCTAAAGGAGAATTGACATTTTTACTCTTTAATTCTTACTATTCCATTAAGAGAGTTAGGATATGGGTGCAAAAAATACAATTTATGTATTGAATAAGTGAATATTGTTTTTAGGCCAAACCTTGAGCGGGACAATGTAAACTCACTCTTCATTTGCTAGTTTTTCATTGTTCATTTCATAGAGGTCTTTGAGTTTGAATGAATGAAAATACGCATACATCTTAACATAATTTTTTACCTTACCGTTTCAAAATTGATGCCACTACCATTTGAAATCTTGGTCTCTCATTCCCATGCTTTTACTTTGCTAATGAATGTTGGACAACTTAACAAAGTACAAAGGTGTATATAACTTAGTTCAAATTATAATATCAAATTGAATTGTTCAAAAATTATATTTTAGCTCGATTTAGTTTATAAACAGTTAGGTTTGAGTTAAGAAATTTAAGAAAAACTATTTATAATTTGAATTGTTTAGATAAATTTTAAATCAAATCAAACCATAAGTCATATTATCTTATTATATATAGATATATGGTTTAAATTGTTTAAACCATTTGTAAATCAAATCAAATTATAAATTATATATATAAAATCGTATTTAAAACAAATTTTTAATAAAAAATTCGGAGTATCGCTTAGTTTTATATATGTTTTGTTATTATCTTTGTATATTTATTATATATGTATTTTATATAATTATTTCATATTTTAAATAACTATAATTAATTATTATTTATTAAATATAATTATTTGAAAATAAATGATTTTTACTATTTTTAAATAGTAATTTAAACCAAATCAAACTATATATTTATATATGTTAGTTGAACTTTATTTTAAATTTAAAGTAATTTAGTTTATATTTTTTTAAACTATTTTTTGATTTCACTCCAAAAATTTCTTGGAGTATATCAAATATTAGACCGTACACTCTCCTAGAGGAATACCAAAAATTTTTGTGTCAAAATTTCTTCCTCGTCTGAGACTGATGCTGATGTTATTGCTCCAAGAAAATATCAACTTCTCGGGTCAACCTGACTTGTGGCTTTAACCCGGCAATTTCCATGCTGAGCGTGCACCAATCTGACTTTTTGACACCTCTAAATTGAACTTCCGTTGTTGATAAATGAAATGAAAACCCACAATCTGGAACGTCGAAAAAAATTACTCATCCTTAGATTATAATTGTTGTGCGTGTTTTTTTAAATATTATTTCTTGGCAAGTCTATTAAAAAAATATTGCTTTAGCCTTTATACAACCCAAACCATAATAAAATATTTATTTATAACAATAAAATTGTATATATATTATTAGGTTTGGGTATTAATAATAATGTGTTATTATATGGAGGTATTCATTTTAAAATCATAAATTTATTCAAGATATTTGTTTTACTTGTATTTGAATAATTTATTATATAATTAATTAAATTAATTAATTAATTTGTAATTAATTAGGGCAAACACATTTTTAATGTAGCCACACACACAAAACAGAGACAACAAATATGAATTATCCATACCTGGTAAGAAATTAAATGCATGGGTGAACAAGATTCTCAAATTTGTCAAATGCATGGTAAGCTTGAGACAAATCAGTGAGACCACTTGATATTGATCCAACGGCTGACATGGTTTTGCTTGAAGAGTTTGCCCTTCTTAAGGTTAGTGTCTCTATTAGTGGTAGAACCCAGATTACCTGGAGTGGGAGGGAAATGGGAGAGGCAAGTGAGAAAGTGGTTGACGATCTGAATGTATTCGAAAACTGTACGCCCCTGTTTGATGATGTTGAATGGGAACCACAACTGGTGGCCCTAAGAGTGGCCAAGGGGCTTCAGTTGCCATTGCCATCCCTTAGAAATGATAACCCACAGCAACTGCCCCCTCCATCGTTGATGGTTAACGAGCAGTTAACAAAGCCACCACCTGAACCCACTCAGATCGTTGACGCCATTAACATTTCATCTTCCAACACACCACCTCAACAACTCCGCCCTAAAAGGAGGCCTGGTAGGCCAAAGAGTAACACCCATGCTCCACCCTCGTGGTTGCCGCCCAACTGGACTGTCCGTTCACAGATTCGCCAGCGAGGTGCAAGTGCTGGACATGTCGATAAGGTAATCAAACCAACTACCCATATACATATATATAATGGTTTTTATGAATTGATCTCGAAGTAATTGATCTAAGGATTATCTAGGGTTATCTATGTCTGAGTCTTTCATCTCTCCAGTTTCATATAGATAATTTCTGTTGCATGCATGATCGTGGTTTCTGCTTAAAAAAAATATATATATATATATTTAATAGATCTGGTATCTTTATATATTCCTCTTTATTGAGTTCTTCAATTTCATCTTACTTAAGTAGAGAAACATCAATTTCAGTGCTTCTTCACTAATATTAAGTAGAAGTTTATAGATCATCGACACCTTATTTTTAAAAGCAGAGCTAATTAATCCGAAATTCAAAGCGAGTTGGAAGATAACAAGATAGATAGGAAGAAGAGAAAAAGGAACTGGAATGAAATAGAATGATGCTTTTGTCCAACTTTTAACAACAATAAGCATTGTTATTAATATTTTATAGCATATATATGAATAAGTTGTATCGACCATTCATTGAATGGTCAAAACCAAATTCAAGAAATATGAAATAGTTATCCTAGAACAGTCTTTTAGATGTGAGTGTTGTATAAATATTTAAAACCCTAGTAGAAATCTTAGGAAAATATCAAAAGAGAATAATGAAAAATTTCCGTAGTGAATTAGATTATAGTTTCTATAACCTAGTGTGTTAAGGAAATGCGTATCATCCATGGAATGCATCCAATGTTTGAAAATTAATACATTTTTTCTTTAATGATTTCGGTTTTAATAACAATAAAAATCCTACTTTTTACTTTGTCAGGGAAAAAAGGAAAAGAATATCTAAGTTGACTTGAAGTCAGTTTTCTTACTGACACAAAATATATTTAAAAAAAGAAATGTAGATAAAGATAATGGATCTAGTTTTTGAAAATTAATTCATTTTTCTTTAAATCTTTTGTTTTAATATATTAAACCCTAACAGTCGTAACCCTAGTTAATAATTTGTCAATATAAAAAGGAATATAATATTTAAGTTCATTTAAAGTCTACTTTTCTTAGTGATACAAAACATATTAAAAAAAAACACACATGTACACAAAGGGACATAATATGTTTTAACCTCTCGAAAAATATAAATATAAGAAGATAATTTACGAATAACACATTTAAAAGAAATACTGATACATTACTATATGGTAAATCCCAACAGTACATAGGAAGACATTTAGGTGCCAAATTCCTATTCAATAACTACCAATCACAAGATTTTCAATTTTTTTTTTCCTTCATCAACAAGAGCCTAAATAAATACAATGGCTAATAAATTGTAAACAGGAACATAAGGGAAAATTAAGTAGTTAAGCTAAAAAATATAAAACATAAATTTGTCTCACGAGAACAATCAATTAGAAGAACTTTCAACCTTGGAGATGAAATTCAAATTAAAGAGTATAAACCCTTATGAGTGGAATATATATACATGAAAAATAATAATAAATAACTTTAACCAAGGGTTTATAGGCTTAATTATAACAATTAGCAAGAGTGACCAGAGATTGGTTGCTCATGTTTGCAAAAGATAGACTCCTCGTATTTGAATTAAATCTATGTCTTAAAATTAAATTTCTTCTGCAACAAAACGTATACAAGAAATCACCTTAGAAGATTATGCAAAAGACACACACACATACATACATACATACATACATACATACATCAACCAAAAAGATTGGTTAGAAAACCTAAACTATAAACTTGTACTAGTACCAAAGTAGGAAGTATTGATAATAGACAATATTGGAAAACCAGAAAAAAAGATGTATGTAAAGAGAATGCATGTTCGTGGCTTAGCTGCATATGTATTTTTTTATTTTGTTGTAAATTTTATCAAAACCAATAACAACTGAAATAAATAAAAGAAAATCTTACGAAAACATGGTAATTTAAAGTGGTTCAGTATAGTGTTTACATCCATTAATGTAGGTAAAATTTATTACAAGAGTATAAGAGAAAAGCCAATTACGATAACTTAAAACTCTAAGGAGTAATGATATCCCAAAACTCAAGGCATCATGAAATTGTCACCCTTGCACAAATGATTTCTTTTTTACTCTAGTTGATTCTTAACTTCGTATAATTTTCACAGGTGTACATTGAGATCTTAAATTTGTAATAAGAATTACATTCTATTTATTGTCGGAATCCTATTTTAAATGCTCACTTGATTAGGAAGAAAAAATTAGTGCTAAAATAAATGTTTCTTGAAGAAATAAAAACTCTTCAAAGGAAATAACTAAAAACTTCTCTACAGGATGCTCCATTGATTGGAAGGAAGAAATTAGTGCAAGATAAATATGCGGAAGACACATACATATGTGTATGTATTATATATACGCACACACACACACACAGAGACATACATACATATATATAATATATATACACACACTATGAACATTAGGTTTCTTTACATTACGAATTACACTGTGAACATTAACTTAGAGTTGTATAGGCTTAAAGTATCTGTACCCTCTTTTACCACCCTCATTGTATTTCAATTGTTCATAGTTTTATGAGCTATTTGATTAGATTGCATGCTAATTGAGCTATAAATGCAGTATTATTACAGTCCAGAAGGCCGGAAACTCCGCTCGAGGAATGACGTTGAAGCATACCTCCGCAAAATAAGTGCTGAAGCTTGCAACCTTAAGGTACATAAATATCTTGAAAAGCATGAATTTGTTGACAACACTGAATGTCTTCAAATAGCAGTGTGTTTGATCATATATTAAACTGAAATTGCTACTGCGCCTGCACTAAATTTTTTCGAATTCATATACTGGAAAAAGAAATTCAGAAGTATGTATTTGTGCTTTTGCACGCGTTGATTTTAAGTTGAATCTGTGTGGTATGATAAAACTCAATGTTTGCAACTGCTATAGCTTATAATGTTGTCTACTCTGACGGCATATCTATCAGGTTCGAACCATTCCAATCAAGAGCGGAAGCTGTGGAGGAGCTTCATAGTTTACTGTAAGTTTAAACTTTATGTTGGATTTTTTATGCGACTGAATTCTTCATTTCAATTGACTCAAAACGCGACTGAAGTGATCCTGAATTGATTATTTCTACAACACAATTTGTTTCATGCCCTTTTGTATATGGATTCTGTGGAAAAGAAGAAAAAATAATTGGTTCGCTGTTGCCTTTCTTTCTTTTTTCCCATATATCACTCCCTGTTTTGAATTGCTGCAGTTTTGGAACTTTATATGCATCAAATCGATATGCATCAAATCAACCTATTATAGGCAGACTCAAACTCAGTATCTTTCACTCACATATGGCGAAAGATTTGAACCACACACTTAAACACACAAATCTCATACAACAATACATTTCATACTTGCAAATATGTCATATAACCTTGCAAACAACCTGCACTTGAGAGCTTATTACAATGCATTAGTTAGGAAACACATAATCACAAAAAAATAATCAAAAGTTAGTCTCATTGTATCCTAAACTTGATAATATTTCATCCCTCAAAATAATTGTATTATCTCTCTATATATTCATAATCAAGTCATAAATAACATTTGATTGACAATGTTAACCAACAAATGGATACATGTAATAAGTCAACCAAACTCTATACTTAAATTGTTTCCATAGATTTCATTTCTTCATTCAATGCTTCTTGCCACTTGCCCGTATAGGGAGATGTGGAGTAATAATGAAAACATCTTTTCAATTTCAAAAGCATCACTTAGGTAACTTCAAATGACCACCTCTATGCAATTGAGGATTATACCTCTCAATAATTAAAATAGACTAGAACTCAATCTCATTGCTCCCATTTAATTAAGATGGATGCGACAAGCTCTTATTACTCCTACTATCTAGAATAGACAAATATACTATCTCATGAGACTCAATTTATTGATCATCGAGATGTACATATTCTCTACTCTTCTTTCATCTCATATAGATGAAAACTTTTATTAATTTCCCCTATCAAGAAAACATCTTCTATGAATGTAATATCTCTAGTTTTAATTACAGATATTCTTTCATTGGAATTTTTTTTAATGAATACGTACTTTTTAGAGTATGTAAAGTATCTTACAAAGATACATTTCTTTCCTCTTGGTCCCATTTTTCCAAATTCAGGGGAAGAGTCATGGATAAATGTAGTTGACCTCCAAGTTTTCAAATGATTTAACCAGGTTTTTTACCTATCCATAACTCATAAGGAGTTGAAGCAACTAATTTAGAAGGCATTCAGTTAAGTATATAAACAACAGTTAACAATGCAATACCCAGAAATTGTATTGATAGATTTACATACGCTATCATAGACCTAGCCATCTGTAGTAGAGTTCTATTTATCGTTTTCACTGCAATTTGTTGCAGAGTTCTTGGAATTATTAATTGTCTTATTATTCCTTTTTCATTGTATATAGTTCCTGGAATTCTATAGAATAATGTTTATGATCTTGATCAATTCTTTCTTATTTATTTATTTATTTTGTGTAATTGATTCTCAATCTCATTCATATAGTTTCCAAAGCAATCTATTGCTTCTAACTTATGAGAGATCAAGTAGTCATGATTGAATTGTGTATAATCATTTATAAAAATAATGAAATATGAGGCATCATGCTTAACCTTAACATTTATAAGACCACATATGTCAAAGTGTATAAGTTGCGAAAGCAAATTCAACTTTAACAACTTTACCAAATAGTTTTCCAGTACTTTCTTCAACTAGGCAATACTTATATACATACATGTTTACTTTTGTGATAGGCCTAAGTAAACTTTCTTGGATCAATCTATTCATTTTTTCTTGACCAAGTGCCATAATCTAGCATGCTAAATATTTGTGTTTATATCCATCAAGAGCTCCACACACCAAAACAAGGTCTCGTACGCTATCACGTGCCAGGACAATGTCTCATGCACTGTCATGCGTTATCACAAGTCGACAATGTGATGGGTGTAATGTTTACGTGCCACCATGTGTTAGAAGGCAGTTAATTATTGACTAACAATTGTTGACATGTGATTGTTAATTGTTGACTAGTCAATTAATCCGATAGACATTAACTGGTGGTTGACCTATTGACCAATAGGTATGAGCAACCCACAAACCAAAGAGGTCGGATAATTGAGTTTTTTCAACCTTATTGTAACTTAATTGTGTCAAAGAACCCTAATTTCTTTTGTCAACTATTTTCTCGATTTAGTCATTAATGAGATCAAAAAGCGTAGGGCTTTTGATTAGCCCACACCAACGATCTCAATCATTGCGCCTTTGACAACAACATCACTAAAATCCAATGAAAGTGCGAAGAACCTGTGACACCTTCAATCTCAATTTGTCTTCAATTCTGGTTGTGTTCTAGTGCAAATTTGTGAATAAATAATGTAAAACAGGTCTGGACATGCATCCTAACATGTTTCCAAGTCTAATTTTCATGTAATTTGATCAAATTAACATGACTGAAAGTTCATTATGAGTTAATGAAGTTTCGGACTTTGAGATTGTTTGTTCAGACATTAAAATTAACAAATATGTTCATGGTGGTTTTTGCAGATGCAAGAAAAAGAGAAAATGGGGAGGTTGTTAATTGTGATTACTCTTGGAAAAAGAGAGAGTCGACGATAAAATTTCCAGACTCTATGAGACACTGAATTTTTGTTTAATAATCTTTCTTCTCTATAGTCTTGTCTGTTACCTTATGTAACCTGCCACATATGGCTGGTAATAACAATCAATCAGATGTTGCTGGATGATTGTTGATCGGTTTTAAACCGATACAGAATTTGGTTTTTATCACCCTTGTCATTCTTAAACTTCATGTTTCTCAGAGAAAGTCTTGTATGATTTCATTCTGAACTGAAACAACATTACAAAAAAGCTCTAAGATAATATAAACTTGAAAATTGTATTTATATATTATTGGCCAATAATTTATAAATTAAATTTGATTCAGTTAGAATTTGCAAATTAATCTACTTTGTGCTGTATATATGGATTAATAGGATTTTGATGAAAAGTCATAATTTACTTTCGATCTTCCGTAGATGGTTTATTCCTCTTTGATTGTTGCTATTATTTATATGTAATATGAATTTAAATGAAATAATAATATGTTATTATATAATTATATATTATTTTATTATTAATTTAAAATCATTTAATATGATAAGATAATTTGTCAGTAATGATATTTAAATTATTTTATTAATTAAAATTAAAGAATTTGTAAATTTATATGTTAAGAAGGGGTCAAAATAATTGTAAATAATAAGAATTTTAATAATTTAATGTAAATATTTTTTTTAATTCAATTAAAAAACATTCTTTTTTTTTGTCAACTTTACAAGTTATCTATTTTTAAGAATAAAAATAAAAATAGAACAATAAAAAATCTTTACAAAAAGCCATTAAAATCTGATATTGATCACTGTGTCTTCATCAACTTTTCTATCGACTTCATCGCCAATGAAGCAAAGAAACAGACATGGGCCGAAAGTTCTTCGTCGGCGGCAACTGGAAATGCGTAAGTCTCTTGTTTCGCTTTACTCAGTTGTTTTTCTTTAATTACTATGAAACTTTGTTACTTTTAAATCTGTTATCGATCGGTTTCATGAGATGCAACCAGTGATTTAGTGTTTCGGAATGTAGTAGTAGCATGAAATTGTTTTTGCAAAAGTGAATTAATGACTGTGTTTAATAATACTGTTTCAGAATGGTGTAACTGATGAAGTGAAGAAGATCGTTACGACATTGAATAAAGCTGAAGTTCCTTCAGAGGATGTTGTTGGTAAGTCCTGGTTAGCTTTCTTGTCTAATTCATTCTTTTAAATTCAAGTAATCACTTTTGATGATTTTGATCATTAAAACAGTCTTTATCTTGTTAACAAAAATGGTAAGAATTTTTTACGTTCTGAAACTAGTAGCCTAAGCATACTAGGTAGCAAAAACCAAAACTTATAAAAATTACTCTTGCTAAACAAATCAAATGCTAACTGTGTGTGGTTGCTGTAAATGCGATGCCTATAGAAGGATTTTTGTAATGTGTTGTGGACTAATATTTTATTCTTTTTGGGTTGCTGAAGTTGTTGTATGCCCTCCATTTGTGTTTCTCCCTTTGGTCAAAAGTTTGCTGCGATCTGATTTCCATGTTGCTGCACAAAACTGCTGGGTCCCCAAAGGGGGTGTATTCACTGGTGAAGTCAGGTGTGCCCTTATGCTACTTGTTAAACCTGATGTGAATTGGTAGTATGCAATTATGTTCAGAAATTTTTTATCATACTGCATAGGTGCAAGACATGGTTGAAGCCCTCGAGTGATTTACAATTCAAATTGTATGAATGGTTTTTACTTCAATTGCATATTATTTTGTTTTAATTTTTCATTTTGGATATAACATAGGTACATATTTCTATGAAGAAAGCAAATAAAAAAAATCTTGCTATTCTGAATAACTTATTACTTTGGATTTCAATTTGGGCTTAAATCTGAGATGTTTGATAACTTCACTGATCTATATGTACTACTCAATATTGATAATCACATACTAAAGGTTCTCTGATCGGTTTATTTTTAGAAATTGAGCAGATCTGTCTCATTTAAATAGAAACTCATTTTGATATAATTGGTTATGATAAAGCAATTTACTAGCCATCTGCTTTCCTTTCTTCACATTAAGTTCTGTTTGCATTAGACTAATACAATATGCACTTGGAATTTATATTGGTGATAACATGAAGTTGTTTTTTGTCTTTTTCCTATTATTTGCTCAGTGCTGAGGTGCTTGTGAATTTGGGTATTCCTTGGGTCATTTTTGGCCACTCCGGAAGAAGAGATCTTTTTAATGAGTCAAATGACGTAAGTTGTGTTGCATTTGCATTTTCTTTTTTCTATTTATTATATGCTATTCAATATAGTGTATCTGTCAGTTACAATATTAACAAGCCACATTCCTTGCTTATTTGTGCAGTTTGTCTGCAATAAGGTTGCTTATGCGCTTTCTCAAGGGTTGAAAGTGATTGCTTGTATTGGAGAGACTCTTGAGAAGCGAGAATCAGGATCTACAATGGCTGTTGTGGCTGCACAAACAAAAGCTAACGCAGTTACATCCAGTTTGAAAAATAGCATTCTCAGTTGTTTAGTTTTTAGGTACTTTAGTTATGCAGTTGTGTTGGTTTAGGGGACGCAACTTATGGATGATAATTACTGGATATAAGTTGTTGGACAAGTATCCTGGTTCCAAAATTTTCCAATTGACTGAGAAAATGGAAGTCTTTTCAGTGAGCAGAAAAGATTCTAGAGTCACAAAGTTTGCACCTACGTTCTTGTTTTGATTCGCTTATCTGCTTTTCCTGCTCTTTATGATTTATTGATTCATCCTTGTTGCAGACAAAGTATCGAATTGGGGCAATGAGGTGTTAGCTTATGAGCCAGTTTGGGCCATTGGTACAGGGAAGGTTGCTACCCCTGCTCAGGCTTAGGAAGTAAGTTGGATTTAAGTCACATTTTGAATTTGATGTTTCAGTGGCAAGGATTCTTGTACTGGTGGGCATGTTATAATTTAGCCACTGTTTTTAAATTTGGAAGGGGCACATACAAAAACAACCATGTTTTCTACCATGACTGTTGACCTAGATCTCAATTGACGCTTTGGATCACATATTGAGGTCTAAGTAAGTAGTCTCTTTTTCAGTTTGTTTTAGTTGTATGGTTGCCTCATCTATTATGTCTATGATTTTCCTTTCTGTTTCTAAGGTCGCCTGAAATGCTTCATCTCATTTATATCTCTCACAATGTATTTTAAACATTTTCCAGGTCCATTTTGAGCTGAGGAAATGGCTTAAAGATAATGTTGGTGCTGAAATTGCTGCATCAACTAGAATTATCTATGAAGGTATTTGTCCTCCTTAGCAAATATTATTTAGATTGACCACTGTTTAAAATAACCTTTCTTCTTCATAGGATCATAAGCTTTATTGATATATGAGGAGACACTGCCATGATCCATGAACCTTTTCACTTCGTTCATTTTAGACATTGGTCTGGAAATACGAACTTATAAAATAAGGAAAACACTACCATGGATATGCTTTTGGGCCAAAGAAATTAATGTTTCAGATTTGTGCATTAACATGTTTCAAATTAGTAAAATTAAATGTTATTTAAATGTATTAATCAAGTCAAATACTATTGATATAAAATCAGTAATAGAATTCAATGGACACTAAAATTTAAGAACTTCAAATTATTCGAATTCAAGAATTTTAGATTTTAAGAGAATGGATTTTCAAAGAAATCTATAATAATAATAGAGGGATAGATAAATACAATCGTTAAAACTATATTCGTCCGATAATCTAATTAAACAAAGTGAGTATGACTTGTTAGTTAAAGTATTTGCTATAATACAAGTTGTGGAAATGTTACTAGTGAGTCCACTTATCAACTATTTATTACCTAATGTTTGCATGTAAAAGTTGTATTAAAGTATATGGAGAGTGAGTGCTCCAAAATTGGAGAGCCAAGATCAAGAGCTCAAATAGGGAAAATAAAAGAAAGTTTCTTCTTCGCCTTGTAATTTTTTACATTTATAGTGAAAATTTCTCCATTGTCTACCCGTGATTTTTTCCATATCAGACTTTGCATGTGAATACTAGTGTTCTTTTGTTGAGTATTTCTGCATTTTATTGTTTGGCTTCAAAACATTTATCATCTGCCAGTGACAGACCCTGATTTATACTAGACAAGAAAAATACACTTTTTCATCTTTATTTAATTGGTCCCTTGTTGGTCTAATCTTTTAAATATCTCGTGGATAGGTTCTGTAAATGGGGCAAATTGCAAAGAGCTGGCGGCAAAACCAGATGTTGATGGATTTTTGGTTGGTCGAGCTTCACTAAAGGTACTTTATAACATATTTTCACTGCCAAAAAATCATGGTTGCTTTTTGGGCTACTTGCCTTTTGACTTCCGTGGCTGACTTTTTCTTTTTCATATTTGGATTTGCCCGAGTTCATTGACATCATCAAGTCTGGCACAGTGAAGTAGAATCGAATTTAAAATACCCTGAAGCACTTAAGTTTTAATTTTGCAGTTTCTATGATGAGCTGATGTTACTTCAGGTATATCAAGTATAATCAGCCAGATTACCGAACCCTTTTTTGACTGAAATGCATTTGTGGATTAAATGAGTAGCTCTGATTTTTATTATTTCTAAAACTAATCTATACATGCTACTAGTAGAAGATAACTGTTAACTAGAGTTGTCCTTTTGATTTCAACGTTGTAGATGCTCAAAACCTACTTAATGTTCTTCTCGAATTATGCTTTTAGGACTGTTGTTGAACTACTTGATTTGAAACAAAATATGAGGAATTCCTCCCAACTTTGGAAAATTGTGACTCCTTAAATCAACTTTAGCCGACAGGATATCAACTGAGACTTTTAACATAAAATTATTAGGTTTGCCAGGTTTTCAAAGTCCATATTTTCCTTTGAAGGCTACTTTTGATTGTCATACAAGCAAAGCAAGAGAAAATATCTTCTACAGCTTGGTATTTGTGGCGGGGAACGAATTTCCTCGTATTCCCGCATTTAAAGGCTATTTACCTTGAGGTTATTGTATTGTTTTATGGCTCAAACTAGGATGCTAAAGTCACAGAACATAGTAACGCAGACTCCAAGTCCAAGAGCAACGTGGGGACGTACGGAGACATAAAAGGCAATTTTTTTTTTATATTTGATTCTGTATCGTTGGATTTTGATTCATTTGACTTTGATGCGTTGTTAGATGTGGGGGACCGAAAGAAAAGAATGAGGAAGAGAAAATTACTGTTATGTATATTTGATAGAGACCGATAACGGATTAGGACCCGAAAGCACCTAATCTACGGCTTAATAACTGGCTAACAATATTAACTTAAGCCGGCTATTCAGATTACCTAAAGTCGAGCCAAGCGAAGCCGAGAGGGGTTTTTTAAGAAATAAATAAAAAAAAAGATACGTTATTGTGGCTGGCCATCCCTAGGTGGAGCCCACGTGTGAGACCTATACGCTACGCCTCCTAAGTCAACAATATCGGATAATCACAGCTAACATCCGTAGTAGGATTCGTTGAACTTTGAAGAAACATCAACTTGATGAGAGTGAAATGTCGACAGACGGTTGTGATTTCATCTCGTGGAGTTGATATTCTGGGCGGGGAAGTACCATTCATATTTGACGTCAGCCATTGCAACGCTTGTACGTCAGACGAAATAAGGTGATGCTTGGTATAATTGTCAGACCAATAACATTAGAATGGCATGAAATTATTGTCCAGTAACTTATACAATATACATGTATTAGAAACAGAACATATGAATAAACAATTATAATATGGAAAATATATCAAATTTTTAGAAAATATAAAGTGGGATTTTTTAACAAGGTCGAAATTCGACCTATAAAAAAGAATAAAAAGATATTAGAGAGTCCAGTGACCTCTCTTCAACCCCCTCCATCAGTTCTGGGCATTAATGGAAAACAGCTAGGTTTTAGTGGTGAAAAAAGGAGGAGATGCAAACTTTTTTAATGCAAAAGGCTATTTTGCTGAAAAAAGAAAAAGGCTGGAGTGAGTGACATAATTAAATGGATTGTACTTCAGATGTATTCATGCCGATTTTACGCAAAAATTAAATTTATATAAATAAACTACAATATCACGTGAATTCAAATAAATTTTGGGGTTCTTCAGACAAAGCTTTGACATGCGCTGTATTTATGTATCCACAGTGACTGGAAAAACTAATCTTGTTTCAGTAAGTTTTTTTTTTTTTTTTAGTTTTTTCCTTTTTTTTTCTAGAAAAGAACAATTTTCATGTGTGTACCATACTTTCTGGGCATGATATTTGGAGCTGAAATGTTACCGTCAACCTCCTTACAACTTTCATGTGTTTAGATCTGTTTCTTAGCTTTAAAAATGCTGAACTTTAACCACAAAAAACAAACATTAATATATCATCCTCTCCTTTTCACATTATAATAAGGGACTGTACGTGAAAGTTTCTAGGTTATTGATGGAGCCATTGGCCACCCAAGGTTCTGTTTTGCTTGTGATTTCCACTAGATAAAGGATTTCACGTTAATCAGTAAACTAAAAATGTGTTATGTCGGCCGTGTGATGAACCTGAAAGCAACATGAAACAGGGGAGGTTGACATTTTGAAGAAGAAAGCCAGAAAACTTTAATTATATGCAGATCTGAAAAACAAAAACATGTGGCACGGGTGGTTGGCATTTAGAAGAAAAAAAAAACCAAAGAACTTTACTTGTATGCAAATCTGAAAAAGAAAACAAAAAAAGTAGAGAGCAAAGACGAAAAGCGTATGTGAAAAGGGTTGCAAGGAGGAAGGGTTCACGGAGACTTTGTTTGTGTTTGTGTTTGTGTTTACAAAGGAAGATATAGGGTAGTTGAATTTTGAAAGAGACTGTTATTTCCTAATTAGGAGCCAAATAAGAGAGGCAATCTTGTTATACAACTTGGTAATGTTATCTTTTAATGGTAGCTTTTATGACTGCATCTCGATATTCATTGAAACATGTTTATTATTGTCCAGAAAATGTTATTTTAAGTTAACATAATTTGCATGGAAAGCTTGTTGAGTTGTTTGGCATTAATAATGGCGATCTTGATGAATATAGGCATATTATTTTCATTCAAGAAATGAAACAAATGTGCAATGAAAAGCCACAGAATGGGCAAATTTGTTAGGCGCTTAATAAAATATTTTTTCTTAGCTTCATTAACATAAGAAAAGTGAGTTAAAATTAATTAACATAATTAAGAAAAAAGTTAAATTAATTAGGAAAATAAATAGCGCAATCATGCAGACCTCATCCTCAACAATCATGTGCATGGGAAGCCATAAAGGAAATGCAGGCTTCTTCGAACCCTCGTTGAAAAAATCACTTTTGGAAAAGTAGTATCATCAACTAGCAAACACTTTGTCGTTGTTTTATTTTTAAAACTGAAAATATAAACAAAAGTGTTTTGATTTCATAAGGAAGGTTCGGATTTTAACACTACTAAGCCAGCTCCAAACAGCCAAGCCAAACCCGAAGTTGAATTGTCGAAGCATCAGAGTTGGATAATCTAGAAACTAGAATCCAACGGTTGAGAATGGATAACTACTTTGCAGCACAGGCTTATCTTCTCTGACTTGACTCTGCACAGTGCAGTGAAAGAGTGACATAGAGAGAGAGAGAGAGAGAGAGAGAGAGACCATAAATGCAATTCTCTCCACCTTCCTTTGTAACTTTCAAAAAAAATTAAAAAAAAAAACTTAAAACTTGTCTCTTTCTTTGGGTTTTGATTTGCGGTTTAGCTTTTTTGGCTACTTATAATCAAAACCCAAGCTTGAAGTGGAGCTTCTCATTCATCTTGAACCAGGTCAACTCTCTCTCTATCTCCCTACCCAAAGCTGAGAACTTTTCTCTCTCAGCTTCTCTACAGCCAGACAAACACTATAATAAAATCCTTTCTTTTATCAGTCTCCTCATTGTCCACTTAATTCAAAGAAAAGCTAGAAGGGCGAGGTGGATTCTGGATTTCTTTCTTTTATTTTTTAAAATTTCTAAATGTGAGAGAAACATTAGAGTTGGAGTCAAAGAGAAATTGATTCAGGCGGTTTGTTGTTATAAGAAAACAGCTTACTTTAGTTGCATGAACAAAGAAAGTGTTGATTTAACACTTAGATCTGCTTTGTGTTCTCTTTGATGTGTGCAGCTCATTTCAAGCTTCAATTTTGTGATCTCTTGGAAGGAATTCAAATACCAGGCTGCTTGTTGGTCTTTATTGATTTGATTTCATGGGGATTTGCTTGAGTGCTCAAATTAAAGCCGAGAGCCCATGCAATACTGGTACTTAAATTTTACAGCGTTCCTTTTTTTCTTCTTAAATGGTGGTAATTTTTTCTTCTTCTTGTTGTGTGCGCGCGCTCTGATTTTAGTTTCTTCAAAGAGAAGTTATTTTTTTGTTGGTGGATTCTGATTTCATAGATGGGGCACTTGGAGTGAGATATAATTTGGAAATTTTGGATTCTGAGTCAAATTGTTTTAGTTTGTTGGATTTAAAATCGTATCATGTGTTCGCCAATTATTGTATTCTTTTCGTCGGAGAAGTTTGTCGAGAACATGAGGCTCATTTGTAGCCTGACGTATACTTAAAAATTTGCACAAGCGGGGGCGTGATCCCGACTCTTTATTTTTTTACTGTTCACCATGCCCTGTACAGTTGCTACAATGTTACATTGAATGGTTTTTTTTTTTTTTTTTTTTAATTATTTGATTACAGAATAACCAGATTAATTTTTTTTTCTTAATCATCTGAGCTCGTTTAGCTGCAGTTTATTCTTTTGTTAGATTAATTGACAAATGTACAAAATTTCACTCGGTTAAGATTAAACTGTGGATGCGGAGTTCTTTGGATTATTATTCAGCTTTAGTTTGCATCTGATGTATGTTACTCCAAAATTTCTGAGCTTATTGGTAGGTGTTGCCATGTTGTGTCGTTTCATATACTTCTGGGATGTGCAAATCTTTGCATGAAACATACATGTGAAGGATTGGATTTAAGGCGTTTGATCTGTTGCAATGGTGAGAATATGTTTGAATAGAGATTATACATCTGCATGTGCAGGGCTGAGTTCAAAGTATGTTAGCACAGATGGGAATGATGTGAGTAGTACGAGTAGTAAGTTCTCGTCGTATTCGGTTCCTCTGACTCCTCGGAGTGAAGGTGAGATCTTGCAGTCCCCCAACTTAAAGAGTTTCAGTTTTAGTGACCTCAAGATGGCCACCAGGAACTTCCGTCCCGACAGTGTGTTAGGAGAAGGTGGTTTTGGTTCTGTTTTCAAAGGGTGGATTGATGAGCATTCATTTGCTGCTACCAAACCTGGGACTGGTATGATTATTGCTGTGAAAAGGCTTAACCAAGAAGGTTTCCAAGGTCACAAGGAGTGGCTGGTGAGTTCATTCTCTACTTTTATGAGAATCTTGGAACACACAGAACTGAATGGGTTTTGAGTGGAGAACTTGTCAGACTTTACTAAGTCTGGTTGGGGGCCAGTATTTATTTATAGAATGTCGTGAAATTGATTCTAGGGTTGAACTTGCTTACTTCAGATGTCTACCAGGCAAACTTAACCTGTTTCTTTTTATACTGTTTTGACCTTTTTCCGCTTCAATAAAGTATTGACGATGTATGCTGCCTTAGGTGCACAGATTTACTTGTCTTCTTGTTTCTTTGATCCTCTAGGCGGAAGTTAACTATCTGGGACAGCTTTACCACCCTCATCTCGTGAAATTGATTGGATATTGCTTGGAGGATGAGCACAGACTTTTGGTGTATGAGTTCATGCCTCGAGGCAGCTTGGAGAATCATTTATTTAGGAGTGAGTTTTCTATTGTTGCTTTGCACCACTGAAGCATGATGCTTCTCCCTATTAATATTTGTGATTGACCAATTTAGGTTATTGTTATACCAGGGGGTTCTTATTTCCAAGCTCTTTCTTGGGAACTTCGCCTGAAGGTTGCTCTAGGTGCTGCTAAGGGGCTTGCCTTTCTTCACAGTGCTGAAACAAAAGTTATATATCGGGATTTCAAGACTTCTAACATCCTGCTTGATTCGGTGTGTAAATGTAACTTGTTTCAAAGCAGATCTTCTCAACAGTCACATTATGTAATTTCTTTGATAAATTCAGGCTCTGTTTTATACCTTTTCTTCTGATACGCCTATTTTTAATAAATTGATTAAGCAGAACTACAATGCCAAGCTTTCTGATTTTGGGTTGGCCAAGGATGGGCCAACTGGTGATAAGAGCCATGTCTCGACCAGAGTTATAGGAACATATGGATATGCAGCTCCCGAATACCTAGCAACAGGTATTTATTTTGTTTGTATTATTGAGTGCTTAATTGCTGCCTATACTGGCTAGCATTTTGCCAACTATTACAGACATCTAATGTCTGAAGCCTTGCTTGGTGACTTCCTACATACAAGTGTTTGTTTAACAATCCTCTGATACTAGTACCTTTCTCATTGATTGTAGGTCATCTAACTGCAAAGAGTGATGTCTATAGTTTTGGAGTTGTTCTGCTTGAGATTATATCTGGTCGCAGAGCAGTTGACAAAAATCGACCATCTGGAGAACACAATCTAGTGGAATGGGCTAAACCTTACCTGGCAAATAAACGTAAGCTGTTCCGTGTCATTGATAATAGACTTGAAGGCCAGTATACTATGGAGGGAGCCTATAAGGCAGCTATCCTTGCATTACGATGCATATCTACAGAAGCCAAATTTAGGCCTAACATGGATGATGTTGTTACCATATTAGAGCAGCTCCAGGATTCCAAGGAAACTGGAAATACTAATAGCAATTCAAGCAGTAAGCCAAAGGTTCGTAGATTAAGTGCAGATGATGCTAATAAAAGAAGCGTAACTGTGGATGATGCTAATAAAAGAAGCGTAACGGTAACTGCTTATCCTCGGCCCTCAGCATCGCCCCTTTACAATTAAACTTGGAAGCAAAGGACTTGTTGAAAGCACTTCACTTTTCCTTTCTATGGGTCGTCGACCAGCTGAAAACTAGGGCAGTCACTTTGGTCTGTCCTGTGACTGTACATTCTTGTTTTGGCAAATATGTTAAAAAAAAAAAAAATCATCATCTGTTGACATGATTTTAAAGTTGGCCTATAACACAACGAATTACCAACATATTGTATGTTGTATGTCTTTTAGGCATTGAGCGACAGTGTTTCTACCACTGTAAAACAGCTTGGAAGGAAAGGAATGTGAGTGCTCTGTATGAATTATACTTGGAAAGTTTCGGCCTTTTCACTCTGTATTTTCATTCCATTATTTTATTTTTTAGATGTACCTCATCAGATGGTAAAGCACATGTCCCTCTTCTATTGTAAGGCAGCTAACTTTTGCTCTTTCTAGAATAAAGGAACTTTAATCTGCCAAAATTTGCTTGTTTGGCCTGGATCTGTGTTAGTGGTAAGCAATCTGATATTGTTAATTTAATATCTGAAGGGATAAAAGAAAGTGCCTAAAAGCAAAAAAAGTGAATGTGAACAGAACTTGTAGATTGGTACTTGATGGTGTATACAATGTAACGTCAATAGGCTGGAGTGGATTAAAAAATGATGGGCATGCGTGGATCCATGTTTACAATGGTATTAGTCAATGAGGCTTTTGAGCTTTTCGCAACAGAAGTTGAAGCTTTTTATCTCTTCTGTAGATGGGCCAGCAGCACTAAAGCCAATGTGTAGGCCCGCCTTCATGAAGGCTTTAAACGCTGTCTCCGCACCAATGGCGCAACGCTGGTGCTGCTGGATCAATTATTGATGGAGTGCAAGTGCAAGCAGAGTTTGAAAAAAGGCGAAAAGTGTAACAACTGGCCTCCTTTACCATGTGTGCTGTAATGGGTGACATGGGTTACTTGGCACTTCGCCACTAGAGGATGAGTTTATCCCATTTCTTGTTTCACATAATCAAGCAATCAAATAGGACAAACAATAAATTAATATTGTGGACTAAGTTTAGCTTAGCCGCCATTTTGGAAATCCATGGAAGTCAATGAATTGAAACAAGTACCAGAAAATTTCCTTTCATAGCGGCTTATAAATTCAGCAAATTGACGGAATTTCTTTAATAAATTAACCAGTATGTTGCCAAATAATTCACAAACATGTTTTGGTTGTCACCTTAAACCTTGATTTTCCTAAATCTTCACAGTGCCATCCATTTGTCAGGTGGGGGCCGATGCGATGGATGGCTATTGGGAAGTGGAGGAACTGTTTTGGCCACCAGCCGGCCTGATGACTTGACTTGTTTAAAATCAAATTCAAGGATACAACTTGGTGGTTTGCTTAAGCCGAAAGCAACCGCCCAACTATGACCTGCTTTGGGTGGTCGTTTTCGCCTGTGTCCAACTCAACACAATTATACAAATAAGTAGCCTCGGAAGAAACTTGTACTGGTTGCATTTCTTAAACCAAAATGGAAAGGTATGAAGTAGTCCTTTTGGGAATTCATAGCTATCCCAGTAAATTTGTAAAGCCAAGGAATCAAGAAGCACCATGGGTAGGGAGCACTATTTTCCACAAATAGGGAAAAATTACAAATTAAGAGAAGAAACATAACCTTATGCTTTACAATCTGTAGTCAGAAAAAGCATGCATAGCAATGCGACTTCCCTCGTGATCTATATTTACAACCACCTTGAAAACCAAAAAGGACTGGGGAGTGAGAGAAATAACCTCCAACCATTCAAGGAATTACCTATGTCTCTATATTCATATCTCTAAATATGCCAATAGAAATGCAATTATCTGGCATTTTGAAGGAGATGTAAGGCATTCCGGATCTTTTGACTACCAGAAGCTGGTAGCTTATCCTCACCAAGTTCTTACCAAGCCAGGCGTCCAATTTCTCCAATCCAACTTCCCAATAGATCTGTTTCTTAAATTGACCATCTCACGGATATCAAAAACTTTCTTGAGATAATTGTTTCCTTGCTTGGTAGATTCAGGCTCAGTGTATGGTTCTGCTTCCTCCTTCACATCATCAGTTTCACTAACAGGTTGAGGGGCCTCTTCGACTTGAGATGATGTCTCAGATATAATGTTTCCCAGTATCTCAACCACCTCACTCATTTTAGGGCGGGATTTTGGATGCTTCATTAGGCATTTGTTTGCCAGGGAAGCAAGTCTTTGAGCAGACTTGATACAGTATTGTCCTTCAAGTCGTGGGTCTACAATAAGGTGGAATTTCTTAGAGTCTGAAACATAAGGTCTCACCCAATCCAAAAGTTTCTGCTCACTCCGTGGTAGATTTCTTTCCACTGCACGCCTTCCTGTGATTAGCTCATAGAGAACGACCCCAAAGCTCCAAACATCGCTTTTAGCTGTCAGCCTGCCAGTCTGAACATACTCTGGAGCGGCATAACCTACTGTGCCTACAACCTATAAATCATAAAAAAATAATCAGCTAGTAATCTATTCTACAAATTAGCAAAACCAGTATGCATCTCAGGTTCTAACTTGCAATCCACTATTTAATGGATCCAATATGCATCATCTACCACTGTATTCAGACATCTTCAATCCATTTTAATTGGAAGATTTCCAATGTTTAAACCAGAATGATAGTGCCTTTACAATCCGTAAATTTTCCTAAGTCAAAACTTTGCATTAGCATTTAAACACCTTAAGAAGTGGAAACTCGCCGATCCATTATGAAAGATATATAACTTACTGAGGTCGAAACATGGCCTAGTCCTTCAGGAGGTCCCTGCCTAGCCAGTCCAAAATCTGAGAGTTTTGCATTATAGTCATCATCTAGCAGAACATTTGACGTTTTAAAGTCTCGAAATATTAGCTGCAAGAATATAAAGCAGACCAACTGATAAAGGAAACAACTATGGAGGCATGCTATGAATAAGATCTGCAGGGTAATCAACTGACCTGTAAGAACGCAACATACAGATATCAAATTTCACATTTATTAAGAAATTGAATATTAACATAGAACCCCAGCCCTGAAATCTTCATGTACCACAATTAGAAGAGTCAGAGGTACCTGAAAATCCATTTCTTCGTGCAGGTATGCCAATCCACGAGCTGCATCTTGGGAGATTTTTAATCTTGCCATCCATGGAAGAGGTTTTGGAACTCGGGCTAATAGATGATCCTCCAAGCTCTTATTACGCATGAGTTCATACACTAACAACCGTTGCATCCCTCGTTCATCATCTTCCGCGCAATAGCCCACCAACTTGACAAGATTTGGATGCTTGACCACACCCAAAAAATTCACCTCATTGATCCATTCTTTATGCCCCTGAATACTAGATGCAAACACAGACATCCCGTAAGACAACCTCAAACACCAAATTAATTTTTCATTTTAAGTTTCCTAAAACTTAGAGACACCCAGCATAAATATGATTGATACTAATTAAAAATAAGTTCATATTTCAAATAAATCATCTAGAAATTGTGATAACAAGCTGCACTTAACTTTACAAAGCTAAAAGTGCATATATCAAGAACGTGGCAGACACCAATGGACCCAAATATTACACAATAGCCAAATCCCTCGAAGTTGGCATAATAAATTACACTAAGGATTCACATTCCTTAATTCAACTACAAATTAAGTAACAGTAAGAACTTTATAAGCCACCAAAATGAAATTTTTGAAGATTCATTAATGTGCAAATAAAGAAAGTGGGAAAAAAGTAAAAAGAGTTGGTGCCTGGAAACCGTGACGATTCAACTGTTTAATGGCAACGTCCAACTTTGAATCAGCACCATTAATTCGTTGACGATCAGAAATCCTGACAACACCTCTATAGACACAACCAAACCCTCCTTCTCCAATCAACAAGGCTCTGCTGAAGCCTCTGGTAGCAGATTTCAGTTCAGCAAAAGAGAAGACTTTGAGATCATTGGCTCTACGATGAGTGAGCAAGTCGTAAAACCCAATCGAGTCTCTGGTGGAGTCGGAGTCGAACTCGGACCGTCTGGTGGTGTCAACGGCACTAGATGCTACACTCAGTGAGCGAGCCCATGATACTCTAGAAGCTCTGGAAACGACGCCATCGTCGTCGTCTCGTCGGTCCCCATTAGTGAAATGAAAGCACTTCATATTTTGAAAAACGAAACGAAAAGAAACGAAATGCCCAGTTGATTAATACAAGAATGGAGGGAGGTTTGAATAAGTAAATTAAAAAATAAAGATAAAAAGAGAAATTCTGCACAGGTAAAGGTAAGTGTTAGCTTATTTTATGCTGCCTGCAAGAAAGAACCAAGAAAGCAGGTCAAGATTTGGATGGGTTGTTGTCGTTTTGTCACGAAAGAAAAGGAGATCACGAGGGAGATCAGTGTGAATGTCATCTCACATATATCGGACAAGCCACTAGAGCTTCATCCAGTATTCAAATATCTAACTTCTTTTTTCTTTTTATTCATAGTCAAGCTGTGTTTAGGAATATCTTATCTATTATTATTTTATATGCCTTTTTTTTTTTTTTAAGATAATAGTTATAGATCTTATTGATAACTCAATGAACTCCTTTAGTCTGGTCCTTTTAGGGTTGCTTTTGTTATATTTGAAATGATAGAAGACCTTATTTCAGTCTACTATCATTTTTACAAGAAAAAAGTGCCGATCAAAATGATCAAACCAAACTTTTAATTGACCTCATCTAAATCTTAAAAAATGATTTAATTTGAATAAGATTTTTTTTGTTTTTCATATTTTACAATTGATTGATTAGATAATATTGTGTTTTTTTGTTTAATTCAAAAATCTCTTATTATGTCAATCAATTAATTATAACTGATCGAATAGATTAAATCTGAAAGCTTTAAACTCAAACTGTCATCTTAGATGATACTTATCCTTACCACTGAACCAAGTCTTTAGAGTCAATAGATGAGATTGTTGTAGTAAAAGGTTTGTTTAATAACCAATTAATTAGGTCCCTCACTTTACCATAAACATTTTAATAATACGATAACATGGTAAACAAAGTAAATATATTAAACTGGTTGCAACATTACTTGAAATATATAGTAATTTCTAGGCTAAATGACTACAATATCCCACTCAAAGTTTGATGAAATGATAAATTTTTATTCATTACATTTAAAAAAAATCAAATTCTCATTTATCTATAAAAATTAATTGTTAATTTTAATAGTTAAATAATATTTATATTATTTTATCTAAAATTATCATATTCGCTCATATATTTTAAAAATGTTTTATAATATCAAAAGTTTGTAATATAATATTTAACTCAAACTTGTTATTTTTTTTAAATATAATTGTTATTTTTAAAACTATTAAAAAGTATACCAGAATTTTGAAAATTTCAAAGCACTCTAAACTTGTTTCAAATTTCAAAAAATGATTTAAAATTTTAATAAAATTATAGTTTAACCTAAATATATAATTATTTATCATTAACCTCAATATATATACACTAATAAATTTTCATTATTATTTTTAATTCTAATTAATATAAATTAAAGTAAAAAATATTTAAAAATTTTAAAAATAAAATATCATTTAATTTGAAAATATTTTCATCTTTTCAATAATTTTATGAAAAATATATATAAAAAAATATGAGAATTTATTTTTTTTCAAGCTTAATGAATAGTATTTTGTCCT
This sequence comes from Anacardium occidentale, assembly GCA_026122585.1. Classification (NCBI taxonomy): domain Eukaryota; kingdom Viridiplantae; phylum Streptophyta; class Magnoliopsida; order Sapindales; family Anacardiaceae; genus Anacardium; species Anacardium occidentale. The sequence goes on along the minus strand of JAJEJH010000501.1, from coordinate 166,196 downwards.
TGGTGAAAATAAGTCTTTTAACATAATTTTTAAGGGCAACATTACAAATCCCCTAATCTTATGTGACATACTTCCACAAAGTAGAAGGTAGGTAGGACAACAGATACCATAGCTTCATAACATGTCTCTCTTACATAAATAACACAACTAAGAACCTTTGTATACCTATCATTTCACTCAAATCCTACAATCATATGAACATTTTTCTACAAAATAGGAGTAGTGTCTTACCATAACCAATCGAAAAGTGACACCCAAGCTATCTACCACGACCCAAACTAGAAATGTTTAGGAAGTTTCTCAAGATGCAACAAAAAGATGTCATTGCAAGGTTCACAAAGTTAGCATCAAAACAGTACATATTATGAACATTTGAAGTTGCAAACAATTCTAACAAAATTTTGTCGAAAACTCAAGAAGTTCGTCTTTGCCACCAAGGGCTTTGGCACACTTCTGATGAAAGACTATAAGTAGTTTCAAGTACTTCAGTCTTCTCTCATGAAGACATGATGTCAAGAAGTTCGTCTTTGCCACTAAGGATGAACCAACACTGCAGGCATCTTTTTTCTCCACTAAGTAAAATCTCCTTTTCCATTGAATTGTTCAATTTCGATTCGAGTGTGACCCATCATTGTCACCAAAGCACAATTCTTGAAGTCTAAAACTTGTTAGCTCACGAAGCTTCTTGGTATCTCCCTATAAAAACAATCGAACAAAGAAAAACGCAAAACAAAAAAAAACTGGTAGTGGCTCTCGTACAACTTGATAGAGATTAGATCTTAAAATTGAAATGAAGATAAAAAATATGCAAGAAACAATAACAAGTCAAAGACACGATAGTTATTTGGTTCGGAGTTCATGAAAAAGAAATCTTATGTCCAAAGTAAAGGATATCCTCTAATTGATGTACTATTAATAATAAAGATTACAGGGATTACAATCTTATTACTCGAATTAAATGTCATAGACTATACAGAGCGTAGACTGTAATGAAACCGACCAGCTCACAACATAAACCCCAGCAAACCAAGAGAAACAAACAAACGAAAGTTGAATTCTTCAAATAAAATAAGGCCAAAGGACATTATCCCACCCATAGTTTGAGGCGGGGACAAAGTCCCACCCGCCAAGTTTGAAAAGCCTGGATTCCCACCCGTTGACTGTTAAGTCTAACAGTCAACAGTAAATTAAAGGGCAATTTTGTTATTTTAAATTTAAAATTAAAAATATTATAAAATAATATTTAAATATATTAAAAAAATATTAAAATTATAGTAAAAATTAAAAATTTTTATAAAAATATAAAAAATATTTAAATTTAAAATATTAAATACCAGCCACCGCCGCCGTGCCGGCGGCGGTGGCCACAGTAAATAGCACCAGGTGGCCGTTCCGGCCACCTGGTTCCAAGGGAGGCCAGATCTGGCCTCCCGAATCGACGGAGGCGGCCAGATCTGGCCGCCTCCTCTTTTAGCGGAGGCGCCAGATCTGGCAGCCTCCGCCAGAAAAAAGCGCTGGAAACGGCCGGATATGGCCGGCTTTGGCCCCAATGGCCGTTTCTGGCCAAGTTTTTGGGCGGAGGTGGCCAGATCTGGCCTCCTCCGCCAAAAGAGGAGGCGGCCAGGCCGCCTCCATCGATTAGGGAGGCCAGATCTGGCCTCCCTTGGAACCAGGTGGCCGGAACGGCCACCTGGTGCTCTTTGCTGAGGCCACCGCCGCCGTGCCGGCGGCGGTGGCTGGTTTTTAATTTTTTAAAATTAAATATTTTTATAAAATTTTTAAAATTTTTAATATATTTTATATTTTTATTATAAATTTTTGTTAATAGGGGTAGTTTTGCCATTTCATACAATAAGTTAATGAAATTGGATGAAAATTGGGTTATGGGTGGGACTTTGGGCTTTTAAACTTAAGCGGGTGGGACTTTGTCCCCGCCTCAAACTATGGGTGGGAAATTGTCCTTTGGCCATAAAATAAACGTAGGGTTATTAGATATTTTACCTAAGGAAATGACTGTTTTTTCCCACTGTAGACAATGAGACAATTCTACCACTCTAATAAAAGTTTAAACACGTAAGTCCAACACCAATATAGTTGTGTTTTGGTGAAGTTATTCCAGGTTGAGTGATTTCTACGTAAGTACAGTGGACGTGGATTGTTTCTTGGTAGGACTAAAGATAACTGCGCACGCAACAATATATAATTACCACTTGACTTAAGTCATGGGCAGTCATCATGAAGCTTCATTTCAGGTCAGATTTTGAAAATGTGCCTTTAACACCAACAGTTTTACATTTTCTAGAGACTAAAGATTTAGGAATATGCTTTCTCAGGAGAAAAGCAAAAAGAATTATATTGTTGGATACATACATGAAACTTGATAGTATGTTTTTTCTAAAAATAATTAAAAGCATTTTTGCATAAAGAAAAAAAATGCTTTATGGAAACGATATTTTATATCTATAAAAAGTGCTACCAATGAAGGACTTTGTAGAGGGTAAACTGGGTCAACTTCGAGAAAAAATATATCCAAATTATAAATAAATGTACACTTAATTTTACACTTATTACAAAATTGTGATTACCAAATCCATTTACATTCCTCTTCATCTCTTCTCCCACACTCCAAGTCTACTACCAACTCGATAAATTTATTTATTTTTAATATGTGGTTGTCAACATCCTAGTTCTTACAATATTAGAAATGTTCAATGTTTGAGGCAATCAAATTCAATATGTACCAAGTTTTTATTCGAATTTTTGATATTAGATTAAATTAATATATTCTAAAATTATCTTTGTATGTATGTATGTATGTGTGTATATATATATAAAAAAAATTAATTACTTATTTATCTTTTTATATCTATTTAAACTGTTGAATTTAATATCACTTCAAAGAAAAGATATTCAACATGACCTTAATTGGGTTCATTTGTTATCATCTAGCTGAGGTCTTGTTTTTACATAGAATATGCATTTCAAGGAATAAGGACAAGCAAAGACTAATTCTATATCTCTTCTTTAAGAAATAATGCCAAACATATTTTTTTTAAATATCAAGAAATTGCCGTCCATAGTTTAATTCTTAAAATGTAAAGTATTTTCTAACAAAGTGTAGATTACTTTTATGAACACCTTAAGAGCTTGGTTTTTCAAAATGCAATGCCAAATGGAGCTCCTATTGTTGAGAAGGAACGCTGTTCTTCAGCACTAATCTCCACTGTCGCTGTTCTTTGTGGGATACTTCAATGGCAGAGCGAATTTAGCCAAATGTATCGGTGTCACCTAATATAATATAATAGAACATATATATATATATAGAGAGAGAGAGAGAGAGAGAGAGAGAGCACGTTGCTGTCAATTCATAAAGGCCAAAAGACATTATCCCACCCATAGTTTGAGGCGGGGACAAAGTCCCACCCGCCAAGTTTGAAAAGCCTGGATTCCCACCCGTTGACTGTTAAGTCTAACAGTCAACAGTAAATCAAAGGGCAATTTTGTCATTTTAAATTTAAAATTAAAAATATTATAAAATAATATTTAAATATATTAAAAAATATTAAAATTATAAAAAAATTAAAAATTTTTATAAAAATATAAAAAATATTTAAATTTAAAATATTAAATACCAGCCACCGCCGCCGTGCCGGCGGCGGTGGCCACAGTAAATAGCACCAGGTGGCCGTTCCGGCCACCTGGTTCCAAGGGAGGCCAGATCTGGCCTCCCGAATCGACGGAGGCGGCCAGATCTGGCCGCCTCCTCTTTTAGCGGAGGCGCCAGATCTGGCAGCCTCCGCCAGAAAAAAGCGCTGGAAACGGCCGGATATGGCCGGCTTTGGCCCCAATGGCCGTTTCTGGCCAAGTTTTTGGGCGGAGGTGGCCAGATCTGGCCTCCTCCGCCAAAAGAGGAGGCGGCCAGGCCGCCTCCATCGATTAGGGAGGCCAGATCTGGCCTCCCTTGGAACCAGGTGGCCGGAACGGCCACCTGGTGCTCTTTGCTGAGGCCACCGCCGCCGTGCCGGCGGCGGTGGCTGGTTTTTAATTTTTTAAAATTAAATATTTTTATAAAAATTTTTAAAATTTTTAATATATTTTATATTTTTATTATAAATTTTTGTTAATAGGGGTAGTTTTGTCATTTCATACAATAAGTTAATGAAATTGGATGAAAATTGGGTTATGGGTGGGACTTTGGGCTTTTAAACTTAAGCGGGTGGGACTTTGTCCCCGCCTCAAACTATGGGTGGGAAATTGTCCTTTGGCCATTCATAAAATAAGTTGAACTAAATTTAGGCAACACTTGACCTTGGTTCCAAAAAATTTAATATTATAGCATCTTCAATTGAAAAATATGTAAATAAAAATGTTAATATTCATTAGAGTTATTTTGATCGCTTTGGAAATTTATGAAATAGAGAGGGAGTCGCGGTCATAGATGGGAATGGAACCAGAAGTTAAAACAACAGTAAGAAAACAAAATGGCATAGGATAATGTATATAAAGTATAATGATGATGATTATGAGCAAGATGGTCAAGGTTGACTGCTTGTGTTAGTGGGTCTAATTATGTGTACGACGTTGCACTCTCTGACAATTTATGAGCAGCTCGTTGTGTCTAATCGCCAAGTTGTAATCTGTCCTCCCTCACTTTATCTCTGAGTTCGTACATTACTGCTTACCTAGCTTTATCATTCACGTTACAATCTAACCATATCCCCCTAACTAGATGTTTCCTGCGATACATGTACACATATCTACATCTATAGCTATATCTATATATTCTTATTTTTCTTTTGCGCTTTTCATCAGTTCCTTGGTTTCCCATAAGTATATTTTCTTTGAAGACCAGCAATGGTGCCCTTAAACTTGCTTGCTGTTAAGTTAATGTTATCAGTACTTCTCAAACTAGCAATCACATTCTGCGCGCATTATTTTTCTCAGCCTAACCATTGGATTAATTAGTAGATGGCTTGCTGCTTGTATATGTGAGAAAAACTGCATGGAAAATCGTGGGCCAAATCTTCGGAAACTTGTGACACTAGAATCAATCAACCCATTCCTTGAAACTTAACGAAATTCAGAAAAGAAGCAGCATGGGTGGAACTTTATGATGAATCAACAGTTAGTTAGCTATAGCTAGGGATGACAGTATTTCGGTTCCTGAAACCCATGGGTTTATAGAGTTGACAGCCGCAGCAATAATGAGATCTCTGATGTGTGAGGTACATAGTACAAGCACGAGACTTGTTCCTTGCACCATCCCCTGGCAGTCTGCATGAAAAACTTCAGCTTTTTTATTTCTACGTTCTTTAAGCTTATCTGACATTCATCATTATCAGAACCAATGCTGCCTCTCCTTCAAGTAAAGACAGTTGTCTCTCTCTCTTATTACTAAATCGTCATTCATCCAACCGCATGCCCAGCCAGTTAGCCCCATTCTAGTTCATTTCCAACGATCCTTTGCCCAACAATATTGCAAGCCAACGTCATATATTTATTAAAGCTATCACCGCTACTTAATAATCTTAACATCTCAGAATCTGTTTGTATAGTGAGAAATTTTATATTAACTTTCTCTTTGATGTAAGGAGTTAAAATGGTAGTTTTTTTGTTACTTTAGAGGCAAACTCTCGTATTTTACATGGGGATTGAAAAAGTTTTCATGAAAATTACAATTTATTTGTATATGATTGAAGAGATGATGGATGAAGTAATGTATTAACCAAAAACATATGTTGAGTAATTGGCTTTTTCCTTAAGCAGTCCACATGCATGCATGCATGCAGAAATTTCTATATAAAATAATTGAGAGGAACCATACAACATATCTTAAGAGAAAACAAACTACTTGGAAATGGCATCGAACTCGACTCAATCAGAAAGATAGAGAACAACAGAAGGTCAAACCAGAATCAACTCATACATTTTTGTTTCTAGTTAAGCACCGAGCACGGCAAATGGGTGCAACTAACTCATTAGCCAGATACAAAAACTCCCCACCAAAGACAATCCGATTAAAATTTGTTCGCATGATTATAACTTATAATTTGTAAAGGCAACCGAGGTGTCCCTTTCAAAGTTTTCGTTAGTAGGCGATAGCACTGATAAATTTTAATCCTCTGAGCTCAACCATCATGCAAACTTGATTTATTCGTAAACCATGTTACCTGTGTTACATATGCCGCCGGGTGACCTCACGAACTTCAAAGAAGGAGCGATTTTTGACAACAATGTCATACATATGGACAGATTTGAAGTTGGCGAAATTTATTGGGAGAGATATGAGGTGAGCGGAGTCTTCCGACTTGTGGAATTGGAGAAGATTAGGTTGGTGGGAGTTGTGATAGCGAGACCACCCGAGTTCATTCAGTCGTTGTTCAAGGTCTGAGTAAGAGTGGATTTCCTGGTTGGTTGGGAGATAAACAAGGACCTTGGGACGAGCCCCGGGTGCTGTGGCGGTGCCGGTGCCAGGGAAGGGTGGTTCCTTTTGCTCGAATGATTCTCTGGTTGGGTTTGGAATGAGACGAGTTACACCATTCTTTTCAAAAATCCAGACACCAGACATTGTTTCAGAGAGAGAGAGACAGAGAGAGAAAGAGAAATGGAGTGAGATAGAGAGAGTGAAAGTTGGTGTTAGATTTTGAGCACAGCACGTGAATGCTGAGATTCATTTAACATAGCTGTTGAGCCTAGACACTAAAACAGTTTTATACGCCAAATAGAGGCACTTTGCACTTTGCAGTCGAGGAGCAATGTGAGATATTATCTCAATAATCTTGTTTAATCTGTTCATTTAATTTTGAAGGAGTTCTTTGGTGTCCAACATAATATGAAAAGATTATTAACTTCATTAATTATTTAATGATAAACACAGATATATAATTATTCATGCAAAGGAGAATATCAATGGATTCATATAAACACAATAATCACTAACTCCAAACCAGATCACTTACTCCATTCAAAGGAGCACTTCGCTTTTACAATGAGGGCACAGTTGCTTAGCTAATCTTTGTATATGCACGAGATTTCCCTCAACTAAAAGAGTTTGTCTCACTTGTCAACTTAATCACGAGCTGTCCCCTAGGTTCCTCGGTTATTCAGATCCCTAGGGTTGAAATTTCGTAGAGAGCTAGATCCTAAACGAATACCGAGTAGCATGCTCGCTTGTGATAGTCATTGTGATTGTGATTGTGAAGGATCATCAGACTTTCGAAACCCTCGCATAAGCAGGTTCTGAAATAGTCTCCAGTATTTCTGTCATTGAGAGGTTCTGTTAGAACACTTGGTTATAAAATTATTATTGCTGTCAAAACTACTCCATACCCTAACTCGTTTTTCTAATCATCAACATTTAATTAACTGTATTCACGTAGCCACAGACGCATTGATTGTATGCGAGTTGTTGATACGAGTAAAAACCTTCTCATTCAAAGCTAACGAAAAATGCAAGATTTAACTGTTTCCATCGTCCTGGTACTTTTCTCAAGGTACAACTGTTACTTTTTTATTATAATACAACCACTTTATATGTTCTTATCAATTACAATTGGAATATAATTATTATTCTTCTATATACTATATTAAGAGGACGTGATGGCTTTGCTGAAAATTTCGCGGATTCTTCTATAATTTTTGTATTTAACTACACACGTGACCCTAATTTCTTCTCTTTTGCATGACAATTTGATCATTCATATTGTAATTTTGTCAGAAGTTTATTTTGATCAATCAATAACATAATCAAAGATATAAACTTTTGACTAATAGATCAATCCAGGTTAAAAATATTTTACTGTTCATAATTCTCTTATACTGAATTTCATTATTATTTAAGATATTTGTTGTTTTTAATATAAACTTTTCATCACCAGCAATAAATATTATGCTGATAACCATTAGAGTTTATCATTATTTAGTTTCAGGATTCATTGCAAGCCTGTAAGATTGTTTGCGCAATTCTAACTTGAAATATCTGTAAATTCATATATAGTTTACTGATTATACAATTCTCTCTTTGCTGCATGCATCCATTCAAGTGAAAAGAGCTTGATGCCTTGGTCTATCTTGGAGACCATAAAATAAAATTGAAATGTCGGTCACGTATATAATGCATGCTAATTAATATCTATTTTGCTTTAAATATGGTTATTAATTTGTGATGTAATTTAAATATGTTTTTGTTTTTAAATTAGTAAATAAAGTTATGCATTATTATTGTAGTAATAACTAATAAAACAAAGAAGTCATCCTAAGGATTTCCCATCCGATTCCTTCTAAGCCACCTCTCTTCACCTTTTGAAGTACTATCTCTGCCTTCCCCTTAGACCTAGGGTAACATCTATTCTTTATATCTCCTCATGTCCTGAAGCTGGTACAGCGGGAAAGGTCTTAGTCGACCTTCCCAACGAATGAGTGGAACACTTGAAGCTATTGCATACCTTCGCTCAGCTTAGGATATATTCAAATATGTTTCACTTGTACAACTCCTACAAATTAAAACCAATGAAGAGTACAATGAAATTTTGCACTTACATAAGAGTATAAGTACCTAGGGATCCATTCGCTCCCACAAGGCCAAATACAAATCCACATTTTGATTACTCATTTAAATCAACTCGTTTCCATACTTGTTTTACCCACACCCACCTAACCGGCTCATTTATTAGGTTTAGTAATTCATGTGTGCGAATTTCAAACTTTTTGTCGAAATTTTTTAGCTTAACATTAATGATGTCACGGTCTAAGTTTGTGTTAACTTTTAAAGTTAATTGGATTCTTGTGTGTCAAAATTCACAATGGTTTTTTTTTATCAAATTTGTGGAAATGACATCTAAGAAGTGGTTAGCTAGTGACAAGACATATCATTTAACCACAAATTAGCTTAACATAAAGTAAAAATCTCTTTACTTGAAAACAATAAAAAGGAACCCCACTTAGTAGTTTAACTCCTTAACTTCTAAAAAATTATCTTCCTATTCTATCATGTGTATATAATAGAAAATTAGCATCTCTTACCAAATTGAAATTATGTAAATAATGTAATTATCTTATTTATATAAAGTTAAAATAAGAATAAATATCTATTCGTGTTTATATTAGGAATATTTCAAAATGATATTTACTTATAACCTTACCGTTGTCGTATGTACATAAGTATGTACATAAATGATTGTCCAAAGGAAGATAAAGGGGAAGGAGAACATGGGTTAAGATAGCTAATTCCTTCCCATGAATAGTTGTATTACATAACAATACACTATCGTAATTCTTTTCAAAGAGATAAATGAAATACCCATAAGTATGATGCAATGTAATTGGTCATTTTAAGTTTAATATGTGATTATATTTTGGAAATTGTCTAGTATAGAAGAAAAATATGATTTTTGGTTTAAAAAATGGTTGTGCATAGAGGATGTTATTTCTTAATATATTAACTATATTAATCTAAAATTTTGTTATTATCATGCTACTCTATAATCGCATTACAATATAACAATAAGAAACAACATAATTTTTAGTACAATCAATTATTTAGTAAACCTCATTTTCAGCGATGCAACTGTTCTTCACATGGCAAAAATCAACCCTTGACAATTCCCTACATATCATTGTGAAACTCTTTTATATCTTTTTGCTTTACTTATGCATTTTTTGATCTTTGTAAAATAAAATGATGACAACCTCAAATCTCCATGCATATTCCTTTATATAGGATTGTCACCATAACACCACTTGCAATCGTGCATGATCATTGCAAGATTATTGCAGTCATTACCTTATCCAAAATTGTGTCTCTTGATCACCAAGAATACGAACAATTCAAATATGCATGTCATGTATGTCATACAGATAAGTGAAAACCTAAAGTCTCATCATGTGTGTATGCATGAGCATGCACCCTAATGTGAGGTCATACATCAACCAACAATTAGAATGATTTCATGTTTCTCTTCATATGGGAAAAGACCATAATACCTTCAAACCATGTACGAGCATGCATGTTTCACATGCACAATTGTAACATCAATAACAACAATAATTAATATGAGGTTCAAGCATCGACAATAGATAAAAAGAGAATAATACCCTTGAGGCATACTTATGGGTGTTATAGATATACCCATAATGTGTGACTTATAGGCTTTCATCGTGTTGACAATGAACAAATTCATATAACATCCATAAATATGTCTCAAGGGTATTATAATTATTTCGTACCATGCGGTTAAGTTTAGGGTTTAGAACCAACATAAAAAATAATTAAGTCTAAGTTTCAGGGCTAATATATGATTGTACAAATGCAACATTCTTCTCAAGGCGTCGTCCTTAGGAGAAAAGCATGTGACTCATCATAACAAGACAACTCAACAAAAAATAAAAACATGTAAAAATAAAATTGATAAAAATAATATTTTAAAAGTTTTTATTAAAATTTGTATGCGAAAAATATCTCAAAAGACATTCATGATCTAAAAATTCATAACTAAAATAACTCAACATAATACTGTGTATTTTTAGTGAGATTTTGATAATAATTAGGAGTAAGATTTTTTTTTTTTAGTTTAGTATTGAAAAATTAAGGTATTCATATAACTTTTACAATGATAGTTAAATCTATATATATATATTTTTTAAATATGGGTGTTTTAAATAATTATCTTTAATTTAAAATTATATAAAAATTTAGGCTAAACGACCTATTTTCATCCAAGGTTTTCTTAAATGACAAAGTCTCACTTATAAAGTTTTAAAAAACCAATTATCCACTATTGACCATTGTAAAGAAGGGTGTTTTTACATTTTTGAATAAAAATAAAAAAATAAATTTTATAAAAGTAGTCATTGTCGTCGGCAACACCGCCAATTATAGTAGTCGTCATTAATATAATCAAGTGACCGGAAATGGTCACTTGGTTCTATTGGGTTGTCTCGATGGCAGAGACAACCCAAGTGGCTAGATATGATTGGAAGCGACTAGTTTCAAGCATTTTGACTATTTCTAGCCTTATTTGATGGTAGAGACAACTAAATTTGATGGTCTCTACCAGATTTTTGGTGATCATATCTGATCATCAATAGAACTAAGTGAACGTTTCTGACCATATGATTATGTTAATGGCGGTTACTGTTATTGGAGATGTTGTTGGCAGCGATAGTTGCTTTTTTAAATTTATATTTTATTTTTAAAAACTTTATTAATTTATTATTATTATTTTGATGTTATCTTATATTATAATATTATTTATGTTAAATTTTATTTTAATATTAACAATATTTATTTATATATTGGGTATTTTAGTCTTTTCAACAAATAAGGGTAGGTGCTTAGCTTTTTAAAACTTCAAGTGTGAGACTTTGTCATTTAAGAAAACCTTGGGTGGGAATTAGTCATTTGGCCAAAAATTTAAATACAAACAATTATTCAAAAGACGTGTTAGTCACATAGTCATGGACTCAATATTTCGCAGAGGTGTCGTTTAATATCAGAAAAGAGACAATCGTTTTGATTGAAGGTTTTTACATTGTGAGAAATAGTGTTCGCTTTATCTAAAGTATGATTCCACTTTCTTTTAGGGAAAATGTAATTGAATTCCCTCGTCATATGCAAAAAATTGCTACTTTTTTTTATTGTATTTTTGAACCCAAATGTTATACTACACCACTTTATCTATTAATTTGGTATTCAAAAGTTAAACTATACTATTAATTCAATCTTTTTTGTTTAATGAAAAAGTTTTTATCGAATTAGTAGTTTACATAATATATTCAAAGATTGGCAAGCTTATTGATGACACCGAAAAAAAAAAAAAATCCTAAATTTACAATCTATCACGCAACACAATTATCGATCATTTAAATTAAGAATTGCTTGAGCCCAAAATTTTCCTACTAGCTCAAATTTAACCTATACCAAAATTTCAAAGGCATTTTGTTTCATATTCTTCTTTTTATTTTAAAGGACAAATGACTTATTTCCACCCAAGGTTTTCTTAACTTACAAATTTCCATTCAAAAAATTTGAAAAAGTCAAATGTTCACTTATTAATCAAAGTCAGATAAGTATTTTAATATTTTTAAATAAAAATTTAAAAATAATAAAATTATTTTTATAAAAATATATAAAATGATAAAAAGTAATAAATTAATAAAAATGTTAAAAATAAAGTAAAATAAAAAAAAAATACCGCTGTTAATGATACTGTTTTAAAATTTTTTATTTTATTTTAATATTAATATTATTTATTTTTATGCATGTTATTTTGGTCTTTTCAAAGATCAGGGGCGGGTATCTGCCTTTTTAAAACTTTCTTGGAGAGACATTGTTAGTTAAGGAAACCTTGGGTGGGACATAGTCGTTTGGCCTATTTTAAATAATAATTCCCACCATTAACAAATTTCAAATTTCTTTAAATCATATCAGCTCATTGGGCCCACAAAGATTTCCCCGGATTAAAAGGCCTTGTCATTTCTTTTCACACAAGAAAACTGTTCATCATCCTCAGCTCTCCCTCAAAGTGTAAGCCTAGGTTTTACTATTCTTCTTTTTGTTCAACTTTGGGAAGGTACTTATATTTTTTCGGTTCATTCTCCTGCTTGTCAGAAGGCCCTTCATGCGCTTAATAGTTTTCGAGACTTATATATGATTGTTCATTTTGCTGAATGACTTTTATAGAAATGAATTTCTTTGTGTTTGGTGTACTAAGCCTTTGTGTTTATAGTACTATTCTTCATTTTTTTTTTATATACAAGCTCTGTCTGCAATCTATTTGGTAAGTGGAAGTTGTTAAGGATTTTTGCCTTTCCATATGAAATTTTTTTTATCAAGGAAATAGATGATATGAAGTTTGGAACCAGCTGTTTTTTGAGTGAGTTTTGAAGGTGTTTTTTAGCTGAGCTTAGTTTGAGATGTATTTATTTGAGTTTTCTATTTTTTTTAAAACTATTTATCAGTTCACCGATGTATTTCTTTTGCGATTTGACTGTGACTTTTAAATATATATTTTTTAATGTAAGTTTATTGGCTTTTTACTGCGATTAGGTGTTGGAGATATATTGACTGTCTTTATGTTGTCAGTTCTTTAATTACTATGATAAGTATGTAGGATCACAAAATTTGAGAATTTTGTTAGATATGCTATCTCACGTTTGCTACCATTACAGGTTTTCATTCTTCATATTACGGGGTTCAATAAATTGGTGTTAAATGTGTTTTATTAAAATGGAGAAAAGATAGTTGTGCCTTTGATGATTAAATCTAAAATAGTTACTGAAAATGGGGTAGGTCTTAATTACATCCATTCCTGGAAATATTTCTGGTGTTGTAATCTTGTCATTGAATTCCGATTTAATATTACTACTGACAGCTAAATGGGCCTTCTTATTTTTTTTTTCTTTTCTTTTTCAAAATTTGTTGCATTTTTATTACATGTGTGACTTGGAAATAAGTATGTTTGTGTCCTGTTCATCCACAAGGCAGTTTTGAATGTTTTTTTTGTGGGAAACAATAATCGTAGTATAAGTGGATAATTTCATGAAGCTTTTATGCAATAAAATACTGTTAGTTGGATTTGATGATATTGTTTTTGGCTTACCTATGTTTATTTTTAATAATGTTCCCACTATTAGTTTATTGTTTTCCTAACCTAAATGTTTGTGTTAGGGATTATCTATTAAAGACCTGCCAATTGAGTCTTTACCTGACTGATCTGATAGCACATTTTTACATTATTTGAGGCCAAATAACATATATAGTTCAGATGCTTTCTATTAAGGAACCTGTTTGATTAAGGGTAGTAACTTCTGTTAGTTTTATAATTAACCATTTGATGCTTTTATGAAAGCTAGGTTAGCAATGCCACACGGTTTAGAAGAGGCAGAATCTGGTAAGTCAGAGATGGAGGAGTATGAATATAAAAAGTATAATGAATTGAAGAAAGGAGTCCACAAGGTTAAAGTTTCAAGGTCTGCATATCAGTGTCCATTCTGCCCTTTGGGCAAGGAGAAGGATTATCTTTATAAAGAGCTGCTACAACATGCTTCTGTGATTGTTAACTCCAACAATAGCAGTGTTAGAGAGAAAGCTCGGCACTTGGCTTTGAAGAAGTTTATGAAGAAATATCTTATGGAGAAGGATCAGTTAGAAATTGCTACCATGTCTAAGAGACTTGAGGTATATGATAAGGGGCAAGATATGTTTTTTGTCTACCCTTGGGTGGGTATTGTAGCCAATATTAAAACTCAACAGAAAGATGGACGTTATGTTGGTGAGAGTGGCTCAAAACTCAAGGAAGAGTTAAAGAACAAAGGATTTGATCCCCTGAAGGTTCATCCACTATGGAATCGTAGCGGTCATTCAGGGTTTGCTGTTGTGGAGTTTAAAAAGGATTGGGATGGATTCAAGAATGCAATTAGTTTTGATAAGAATTTTGAAGTTAATCATCATGGGAAGAAGGACTTTTATTCTGCAAAGAACCTTGGAGATAACCTCTATGGATGGATTGCTCGGGATGATGACTACTACTCAAATGGCCTAATTGGTGATCATCTTCGTAGGTATGGGGACCTAAAGACTGTTTCCGAAAAAGAAGCGGAGGATAGAAGGAAAACATCAACGCTTGTGACAAACTTGACCCATACTTTAGAGGTTAAAAATATGGCTCTTAGAGAGATGGAGAGCAAATATGTTGAGACTAGCAATTATCATAACAGAGTGATGGCGCAAATAGATGAGGTGAACAAAGCTCGGAATGAAGGTTTGTTCATATAATAAGTTCTCTGAGGGTGCATTTGGTTTGGAGAATCTGTTATTATTAAAGTTGAAATGATATTATTTTACTTAATTGGTTTTAACATGATAAACTAAATTTATTAAATAAAGATAAATTATAACAAAATTAGGATTATTAAGGTAATCTTTTAATACTTAAGGAGAAGGAGATAATCATTTTATCCCAAATATTACCTGCCACATCAGCATGGACAGTAATCATTTGTCATTTGTTGTACCAAACAAAGTAATATAAGTAATAAAAGATTGATCACTAGAGTAATGTATTATTACCTCAAACCAAACATACCCTTATGGTAAATTAAACAATTACTTTTCTTTCATCGAACTCCCTTGCAGCAATTAATGTTTTTAATGTCAATTAGATATAAGGAAGATGCAACAGATTGCTCGTGACCATTTTGAGAAGATGTTGTTAGATCATGAAAAGGTTAAATTGCAAATTGAAGCTCAAAAGAAGAAATTAGAGATGGATGAAATGCAACTGCAGCATCGGGAAGCCCAAAATGAAACTGAGAGGCAGAAACTTAATCACGACAAGATAATGGTAATGCATCTATACCCTTTTTAAGTCTGACTGTCCTTGACTGAAATTGTAATGTTACTTTAGCTTGTTTTAACTAAAGCCTAGATTGTGTACTTAAGAATGCTTCAACAGTTATAACAGTCTGGCCATTGTATATTTTGTTAATAATTTATAGTTTTGATCTTGTTAAATTGTAAGGGCAATATCTAAATTCTAGTAGTCTTTGCATCAGTGTCATGCCCTGTTTTCTTAAGTGAATTATTAGGTGAGCAATACTGGTTATCTTAAACTGCAGTAATAGGTCATACTGCTTTAATCTAGTTAAAATGGCACCAACACTGTAGCTTTTATTTTAGTGGAATATGCTGTTCAAGTTTATAAATTTTATGCTGTACAAGTTTTATGTCTGTCACTGGATTTTTTTTTTTTTAGAATGAAAGGGCTAACTTGGAGCAAAAAAAGGCTGATGAAAATATGATGAGGCTTGCAGAAGATCAAAAGGTTTCCCCCCATTTTTATCTTTAGATGAACATACTAAAGAAGGTTTCAGTATGCAGCACTTCTAGAAATGTTTAATTCATTTTTTTGTGAATGACTGTTAATGGCAGAAAGAAACAGAGCGAATGCGCAGAAAAATTATTGTGTTAGAAAAAACACTTGATGCCAAACAAGTGCTGGAGTTGGAGATAGAACAAAAGAGAGGTACTTATCAGGTGATGAAACATTTGGGAGAAGAAGATCTTGAGATCAAGAAAAAGATGGATGCAATTCTTCAAGAAATAAAGGACAAGGAAGAAAAAAAAGAACAAATGGAAGAACTTAATCAAGCTCTTATTGTCAAGGAGCGAAAAACTAATGATGAATTACAGCATGCTCGCAAAGAGTTGATCAATGTAATTTTTTTTGAAATTGTTAAGAAATTGCAATTTCTTATCCCCTAAAAATTTTTTGATCTTTTTAGAGGATAATGGATCTATTATTGTTTAGGGTTTAGGATAATGTAAATTAATAATTCAATTTTGTTTTTCAGAGTATGAGAGAGGGGCCAACTCGTGCTATCATTGGTGTGAAGAGAATGGGAGAACTTGATAGCAAACCATTCCAGAGTGTAGCAAAGAGTAAATTTTCTCTTGAGGAAGCAGATGAGAAAGCAATGGAACTATGTTCTCTGTGGGAGGAATATCTAAGGGATTCTAGTTGGCACCCTTTCAAAATTATCGTGGATGAAGAGGAAAATTGTAAGGTAAGGTGTGCTTTTATTTATTTGTTTTAAGCAATCCATGTATTTTGATTCTATAATTGACAAGAAAACTTTAAGTTATCTGGTCAACCATGCTAATATGAAGATTGTTTTGTGTTGTTTTGAAATTTTTATTAACATTTGATTAGTGATTAATGTTTCTCATTTCTTTTCTCCCCTCTCATTTCCTTTCAAATTCGTATTGGACTTTGTATTAACTGGACAGATGAATTTATTTTGTGGCTGGTGTACAGGAAATTGTTGATATGGAGGATGAAAAACTAAAAAATTTGAAGACTGAGTATGGTGAAGAAGTTGTTAAAGCTGTGACCGATGCCTTGACTGAATTAAATACATACAATCCAAGTGGGAGATACACAGTACTAGAGCTATGGAATTTTGAAGAAAATAGGAAGGCAACAATGAAAGAGGGAATGACTCACTTGTTGAAACAGTGGAAGGGGAATAAACGAAAAAGAAACTGAAGCGGAGGGCAGGTCAGATAACTTTGAAAGGTAAAATTAGTCAGAATTTGCTTAATTGGTTCTTAGTTGACCTGACCATGTAGTTTTATTTACACCAGCATTTTGGCAGCTTCATTTCTAGTTCAGATGTGCCTTGTACAATGACAGTTATATTAGTGGTTTAATGTTTTCCGTAGTGGCAGAGTTAAATAGATATGAAAGCATGTTATTTTTAATTATAGATATACTATAATAAAAAACTTAAGAATAACCATTTTGTCAGTTTTAGTGTTTGAATATTTTAAAATGCATTTTGGGAATAGATAATATGATTGTTATGAATTATAAATAATATAATTTTACCTACATTGATGTTAATGGCGTGCATGAACATGAAGTTATTGATAATCTATTATTCTCTATTGATTATTAGCTGATGGTGGAATTGTCTTAACTTAGGCTACTGACTATATGGTGTGCGTGTGTTTGGATGTGCTATTTGAAGATATTGTTTTGTTTGGTATTCTGTTTAAGAGAAGTATAATCACTTAAAAGGACCTTTGCAATTAGTTCTGGAGAAAACATGTATGTGAATGCATATGTAAATGGTGGATCAATCTGAATCTGCTACTAAGCATTAGTCTTGTGGTTTGATGATAATGAGAAAGCTCAGTTTTTTATGTTGTCACGAATGTAGAAACAGTGGAAAGATGGAGGTTATGTTGGTGAGATTGGGATCAAAACTTAGGGAGGAATTCAAGACCAAAGGATTTAATATCTGGAGAGTTGGAATTTTAGGATTTTGCTACTGTGGAGCTTATCGAGATTTTGGACGGTTTCAAGAATGCAAGCGCAACAAAACAAGCTAAACGAGTAGCAAGATAAGATTGATAGTAGAATGTAGCGAAGTAGGGGCTCCGAAAGACACAGATCAAAGAAGAGAAATTCAGTAAAATGGCATATAGGGGAGGCTTGTTAGTACTTGAGGAGAGGTGGTTGAAGGTTTCTAGAACGCTAGGGGGGATTTTAGAATCCAGTAAACCTCAGGGGAGGTATGTAAGAGTGTTTTCTTTTCAATTATAAATAAGAAAAATGCAACAAAATGCAAGTGCATATGCCAATACAATTAAGGCCAAATCACCATGTCCCACCCAAGGTCTGGAGAAATGGCAAGGTTCTCACCCTTAGAAGTTTGAGAAGTCTAATTGTTCATTCATTACTATTCACTCAGGCAAGTGATTTATGTCATGTTGAAAGGTTAAAATGTTATTTTTACATGAACTTATATGCCACGTTGGTTTAAAAAATATTTAAAATATTTAATTTTTTTATATGTATAATATTTACATATTTATCTTTTCCTAGTGTTTTTTTTCTACTGTTGCCTTTTACTTTTCTTCTCTCTCTCTTTTTTATTTGTAATAAATATCAATTTTTCTTTCCTTCTCTTTAACGCTCAAACGCGTTTCTATATATTACTTTTCAATAAATGGTAATCTAATCTCTTCCTGTTCTTTATTTCACTTGTTTCTTTTAGTTTTTAATAAATGTCAATATATCTCTTCTTATTTTGTGTCACTCTTTTTTTAATAAATTATTTCTTTTTATTAAATGTCAATTTTATCTCTTCATTTTTCTCTCTCATTCATTACTTTTCAATAACTATCAATCCTTCTCCTCTTCTTTTTTTGATTTATTTTATTCAATTTAAGCAGAAGTAAATGTGAGGTTATTGAGATGTTTTTCTAAAAAATTGAAAAAATGAAAGTGTGGTGGTGAAAATAATGAAAAGAGAAAGATGCTCAACGGTGACGATGACAGAAGAAGGAATACAAAAATAAGGATTTTTTTTTTTGTAAAAAGGAAAATATAAAATTATAATTATAATTATTAAAGGATAAATTGGGAAACTATATATTATTGAATGATCAACTAGTCAATTAAATTTCTTTTTTTGATATGGGTGTCTTATAATTTTTAATAAATTATAGATATATTAAAAATTAAAAATTGTATTAAATAATAAGAGTATTTTGGTTATTATATTAAAAATGATAAAATAATAATTTATATTGAAATCAATCAAAATTCACTAAAAAAATTGGAAGACTAGGAAAAATATATTTTAAAACTTAAAAGGATGAGAATTTTTTCGTTTCAGTAAACTTGAGAAGGGAAATAGTTAATCCCATAATTTTAACTCAATGTTATACCTACAAATTAGATTAAATTCTGTTTCATTCAAGTAAATTAGTCTCATAATATTTTCTCGAAGAATTTCTCGGAGAGAACTGTCAATGGCAGAGATTGAAAGACAACGTACAGAAAAATAATGGGGCTGGAAAAGAAATTGAATGTTGAATAACACGGGTGGAAAGAACGGAGCTAGATTTAAAGGACATGAAAAAGGGCATTAAATGAAAAGGATAAACTTAACCCAGCTCTTTCTGTCATCAAACACACAGAAACAAGCTTGAATTTCTGGAAGTATTTTGTCAAAGTGTGGGTGTTTCATCCCAGAATTGGCATATGACAAACACACATCACGATGAATTTAATCATTTATGTGTAACGTGAAAAGAGGAAGGTATTCAAAGCCTTGGGGCCTTCCCTTTAGCTTTTACCAATTTTGTTGTCTCTTTTTATTTTTCTGGTTTTCCTTTCGATGAAGTTGGAATCCAATGATAACATGCACATTCACTATGACACGAGTTTGGTCTACAATACGCAAGCCTTTGTGGTGCCGTGCCTAACAATTTCCTAAGGCTAAGTCAGACTTTGTTCTGTTCAAGATTACAGTGAAAGTGATAGAGATTGGAAAAATACGGTGAGAGATGAACACAGAAAGTAAAAGTTGTGTCTGCTAGAAAGGAAAGCTATACAATTGGATTTTGCCCCAAGTGCCAGAGAGGAATATTCAAGTTAGATGCCATTAAAAATAGTGGAAAAGTTAATAAAATTATGCAGAAATTTCTAGACCAAATCCTGCGTAGACAAGTATGTGCTCCTTCTTCCTCACCATTTTTCTGTTCTTTGCCAATCTGAAAAACGCCATGCTTTTCAAGTAGAAGATCTTCTACTTGTAGTTTATAAATACAAATCTTGCGTTATTCAAAGGGCATTGTGTTTTGATCCAATCGTACCCAAAGTCAACATTTAATTTTCCGATGACATTGCATTACATTCTATATATATAATATAAAAAACATTAGATTGGGAACATCTGTGAATGTTCATTGAAGTTCCCCACTTAATTAATTAAGTATTGTATTGTATTTGAGAGCAGTCTCTTCAACCCCTCCTGAATTTCCCTCTTTCTTTCTCTTTAATCCACCACTTTAAACAAACCACAAACCCATTGCGGTTGGGTCAACAAAGCCATGAATCAAATAACATAAAAATTCAACGAAGTTCACTCTTGACCCCACCCCCACCAAATTCCGTCCAATTTCCCTCCTACATTTCACATTTCCCCAAACGCATTAAGTCAAAATATTATTAAGAGAACAATAAATGATGATAATTAATTACTTAATTAGTTTAAGCAGTTGTTAATTATGTTAAACTCTGAAGTTCTTTCCGACGAATGTTTGACCGAATTGCCAGTTGGCGGGAGCGATGTTCCAAGAAGTGGAGCTCCGTCTGTCACTTGCCCTGACTCTGAAGGAAAGAGCTTGACCAACCAAGACGGCGTTTGACTGCCAGTTTTGACCCCAGTTACGGCTCATGCTCATCCACCCCGTCCTTGTTCCTTTAACACTCACCTGCACGATGTCTCCGGCGCCCGCCACGTTGCTTACCAGAACCAAGTTGAAGTAACGGAAACCGTTCATTGTGAACCTTATGCCTCCCCTCTTCCGGCACGGCACCCTGCGGAAATTATAAATATTAATAATAATAACGGCAATGTTAAAAGTGTTTCGCATCTTGAGGGAGAGGTGAATTAGGTGACACATGTTTATGCATGAAACGCAAGTAAAATGGGAATTTCGAAAGTCGGAACGTGTTGACTTATGAAGGACGGGTTTTTTCTTGTAAAAGGAAGAAAGAAAAGACGCCATCTAATCTTCTTGCTTGCTCCATTTTGTGGGGAAGAAAACGTGGTGGAAAAAGGGACAAAGACCAAACCACAGAAAGTTACTATGAACGGTTCAATGAACCCTCTAATTAACCCTGTCAATGTAGATTCTGTAATTGGGTTTTGAGGGAAAGTTTTTAATTTAAAGAAGGGACGAGAATGTGGAATTCCCAAAGCTTGGTTGCGGAAAAATTACAGTTTTTGTAAATTTTGAACACAGTTAGTGTCTGACAGAAGATAAACGTAAGTCATAAAGGCATGCACTAGACATAGACCCCAGCAGAAGAAAATAGAAGCATAGAAATATGGTTACCGGAGAAATTAAACATTTACCATTCATCGCCATAAAAAAAATTACATAAAAGCTGAAAAGAGCAAAACAGAGAGGAGGCAGAGGGCTTACCGGCGGTATGAAACTGGGACAATTCCGGCACGGTACTCAGCAATCTTGAGAAACATGGGCATAGCGAGGTCAAAATGTGGGCGGGGAGGGTTGCACCACCCGCCATTGTCGCTTGGTAGGGCGTAGTTTGGTGGGCAGAAGTTTGTAGCAGTAATGAAAATGGAAGGACTGCCTGAGTGGCACCATTTTGGGTCACTTGCACACTTGATCTCGAAGCATGCACCGCAGCTCAACCCATTGTTAAAAAGTGCTGTGCTTAGCGCCGCTGTGTTCACGCCGTAGCCTTGGCTGTATAAATTACCATACCCACACGCTCCTCCTGTAGTTTAAAAAAAAAAAAAAAGTTTTACTCAGACCTAATACTCAGAAACTTAAACTTAACGCTAATGAGCTCTTCGTCTGCAATGTATGCTGTGAAATTAACATACCCATTGTGCCTGAAGCATCAGAACCACCATAAAAGGTAGCATGGGCACTCTGCCATTCACCGCCGGTGAAAACTCCCGGGATTCTTGCTTCAGCCATCCACATTAACAACGCAAAAGACAGACTGCAAGCTACACTCAAACGCAGCATTGCCATTATTTCTTCCGAAACAAAAGCAATGAGAAAAGGACGAAAGGGAAGCAGAAGAAAAGCAGTGAATGGTGACGGATGAGGAGTTGGAGGATGAGATGTTATTTATGGAGAGGGCTTGGACCTTGGAACTGCCAGAGGGGTCTAATTTGTAATTTTTCAAACTAAAGCATGATTCCTGTCGTTGATTGTCGGGTGTGAACCGGAAGTTTTTTTCCTGTTGCATCCACCGGCCTACTTTTGGCACGTGGCATTCACTCTCGCTTTTTTATTGGTCATGGTTTCATATGATTTCTCTTTATTATACGTAACCACTAATCCAATGGGAATATTCATAACGCTCATCATTTTATTTTAATTTAATATTAATCACAGTGGAATCACATCAACAAAGAGTTGATCAGCTTTCCGTGATCAACGGTTAGAATGCGAGGACAGGTGGGTCCACAAGGGGGATCCAAAGACCAAAATCCGTAGGACCCAGCTAACCCCGTAATCATCGGCCCAGATAAACCGTAAGTGGGATACACACAATCTCGAGCCACACGCGCACATTTGATTTTTACTCTCCACGCCAATCTCTTTTGGCTCTTTGCCATTATGCATGCCACGTTCTTCCCTACTAAGTTGTGTCATTTCATTACCTTTCTGTCACCTTTCATTTTTCATTTTTAAGCTTCATCGAATATTTAATATAATATTTTTTAATTTAATTTCAATTTCGACGGAAAGATAAACAAGTTAGGCAAAAAGGAAAGCCAGTTAAATGAAATGATTGAATTTTATTACAAGTTCATACCATATTACATGTTCATCAAAGCTTAGATTGATAAAAGGGCCAAGCCAATTTTGCATGCATTGACTTAACCTAGTCTCTTCTTCATATTGTCAAAATTATGTTTACGTATAATATGACTTTAACTTGGCTGACATGGGTTGCTTCAAGTGTTGCAGACTTTTCCTCAATGGAATCTGATGTTTGTTCCCGAGAAGCCTTAATATTTTTCTTACGCAATATAGGTCTTTTTTTGTGTTTTCCAATTGAGATTGGTTCATTTGTTTTATAAGCATGTGCTTTCGGATGTTTCTGCTTGGAAAATTATCGAAATTAATTAATTGGGTTCAATTATTTATCGTTCTCAGTGCACATTTCCTTGTGTTTTTTTTTTTTTCTTATGTCGTATTTGTAATTTGGAATCTTAAAGATAATGACAAAGAACTCTGAGAGATATTGCATTGCTATTCAAGATTTGACCACTGAAAGTAAAATACTAGACAATTACGGCTTCAAATATGTTGTAGGGCATTTCAATTTGATTTGCTAAATAAAGACTCTATCTTTGGTCTAATGGATGAATACATGCAAGCAATTTTAGGTAGGGTTTTTAGTGGCTGCCCTTTTGCTCTTGCTGACTTTGATTATTCTGTAACTTTTTGGTAGATATATAGCTTTTGAATATAAGTAAGATTAATTTGATAATTATTAAGTTCCCATTTCCTCAACGACCCTCTTAAAAGAAAGCACACGGAATTTGAAAATTCTTTGGAGCGATATCTGTTCAAAGTCTTGGTTGCATTATCTGGTGCCGCCAATTTTGGCACGATTATTGGAATAGAAAGCAACCTGCTGCATGGCCCTGCTCTTAAGTCCCAGGCTTGTAATTAATTACAACTAGTAACTCCCATTATGGACACATTTAAAATGGGAAATTGCCAAGGCCAGCTACTACAAGTTCACAGGCTTCTTAACCAATATGTGATATGCAACTAACAAATCATGTCATGAGACTGATTTTCAATATGTAAATGATACCTTGTCGAGCAGGTCACTCTTGACATGAGATGATAATGCACATCCAGCAAATAACTTTTGACCTATAGAGAATCATTCATTTCAAGCATATGGCTCTCAACCTATAAAGGATAATTCATGTAGACTAGAGAACTCTTGATGTATACATGATAAATCACGATTTGTAGAAGATAATTCATAATGAGTAGATAACTTTCAAAGTATAAATGATAACTCATGTCAAGTAGATAAGTTTTTTCATGTAGATTATCACCCAAATCGAATAGAAACTCTCAATATGTTGAGAACACCTAGATTTACATGACCATTTGAAAGCTTATCAAGCCTTTTTGAAGAAGGTGGTTGAGAACACCTAGTTGGTATTTCACTACATAGGCTTAAACAAGCCATTGATATTTTGACAACCTAAGACAATGAGTTAGATGTTGGAATCGGAGAATCCTTTTTCATCATAGTAGTCATTCATGCACCTCTACCCAACGATGCCAATACACTATAATAGTTGTATTTAATGAAACGAGTGACCTACATGATCATTTGCACTCGCTTCCAAATAAAGCTTTACGTGGTCTCTCACCTAGCTAGATGTTACTTGTAGCTACACTTTCTAAAGGAGTTGAGAGGTGGTTCAAGAAACTATTAATTGGTTCTAGCACCTCTTGAAAGTAGTTATCTGTCTAATTTCTTAAACAATTCCACGCAAATGTAAGATTTTTTTATGCTAATAGGTCGTTTAGGAATTATGTGCCAAGAGAAAAATGAAATATTAAAGTCCAACCTAAAGCAGTTCAATATTAAATTATTGAGAATGGCCTATGCTTCAAAGGAATTAGTTCAAGCAATGGTTACAGGTGGAATCTACTCATATAACAAAATTATATAAATAATTACAAGTAACAAAATCTATGTCTTTGGCCCATTTTTTAAAAATTGCCAAAAAACATTTATAGATAGGAAAGTCTATAGTTGCACTAAAAATTGCTAACTCAGAAGCCATGACTAGCACCCTTATAAAGATAAGAACAATTTAGGGGATAAAAGAAAAGACAATAAAGGAAAACTTAGAAATAGTGATGGTTTATCGAGGGTTCGAAATGGATTTAATATTTTTTGGATTATTATGGATCGTTTAACTAAGTAAGCATTTTTTATCTTGGTTAAGTATTGTAAATATAATTCAGTTGGGTCAAATATATGTTAAAAAGATAGTGAGATTTTACAAGGCATCTAAGACTATTGTGTCAAACAAAGACATAAAATTTGTATCAATTTTCTGGAGGAGTTTACAAAGTCTTTAAGTGCAAGTTTAGTTTTTAACATCGTTTATCATCCCAAACAAAATGGTAGATCAAGAGAACCAATTAGTGATCAAGGACATTTGAGGGCATATTGTTTAGATCATAGAGTGAGTTAGATTGATTTGATATTATTATTCGAGTTTACCTATAATAACAATTATTAGACAATAATTCAAATGACTCTATATGAGACATTTTATAAGAGAAAGTACTTATCACCTTTACATTAAAATAAAGTTAGTGAGAGTGATACTCTAACATAAGCATTGGAAGCAAAGGTGACCTTGAGAATGATTGATGATGTTAGACTAATTTAGGAGAAGACGAGACAGACTTAGAACCGACAAAAGAGTTATACAAATTAGAAAAGATAAGACCTAGAGTTTAGTGTGGGTGACAAGGTGTTCATTAAGGTTGTTCCTTACCATCATGTTATGAGATTCAATAGAAAAGGAAAGCTAACTCCAAGATTATTGGATCTTATAAGATATTATAAAGGGTGAGTAAGGTAGCCTATTAACTTACATTGCTAATGAACATGGATCGCATTTGTAATATGTTCCATGTATTATTGTTACATAAGTACATTAATGACCCAACCATGTGTTATATGCTAAACCACAAGTGTTTTAATGATAACAAAAACATGACTAAAGTTATTATAATTTGTCCAAGGCATGATTTAGATTATGACCAATTTGGACAAAACTTGAAAATAATAGGATTGGGTAGATACATGCCCATGCATAGAAAAAATATTAATTGTGCATGACAAGGTATGAGACCATGCATAGATCCCATACACAACCCTATAATATTGGGCTAAATCAGACATACAATGCAAGATCTTGCATCCTTGATACATGCCCATACATCTTTGATGCATGCTCGTGCATGACATATTTAAGTCAAGGCATGAGCAGGCCCTATGCATCTCATCTTATGCATTCAATCTTCAAGTCAACATGAATTTTGGTCAATAAAAGATGCATGCTTTCACACTTGAAACATGCATGCTCGTGCATTGTTTTAAGAAGAGGTCATAAGTTGATTGTCTCATGCAAAGTCAAATATCACAAAAGTCAACTAATGGTAGATGCCCCATATGTTCTAAAGATGTATGCACGTGTATCAATATATAAAGGAGTCATGCCTAGATCATCCCATGCGAGACTAAGTCTTGTGTGGTCAAACCTTAAGGAAGTTAACAATTCAACACACTCTTGTGCAAATGAATCATGCATGCTAGTGTATCCTTGTGAAGGAGTCATGACCAAGCACTCTCATACATGCACAAGTGATGCATTTAATCCAACCAAGTCAAGATCATAAAACATGCTTGTATAAAAGTTATGCACGCTCATACACAAGGAAAATTTCAATTGTTCAGCTTCTTATGAATACAAGCTGTTTGAACTCTATGTAATGTCATTGAGAAAAAGGATAAATAAGAAATCCTAATGACATTTGCTCTGTGCTAAAGTTACACAATAGTTATCAAATAGTGTTAGGCATAAGAAGTTTTGTAAATGTTGTGGTGCTCAATAGGTTACCTACTAACTAAAAGTTTTCACAATCATGTATTCTTTTATATTGTTTGTAGCTATGAGATGAGTGAGCAAGACAATGAGAAAATGTGGGGTCAATTGGCATGGATGCCTAAGGAAAAGTATATGTTACTATGATGTTTATGATATACACATTGTACATGATTGATGATGCATTTTTTTATTTTGTTTATGATGTTTCTCTCTCTCTCTCTCTCTTTATATATATGCACATTTTACTATGTTATGGATTGTATGACATTTTATGTACAAATAATATGAATTTCTTTATATTTATAACATGATGCATTTCACACGTTTTTATATGAGATTATTTATACTTTTATTTAATATTTGTTATTTTTTTGTAACATTAATTAAATGAGAAAGTGTTTAAAGTTCTTGAGAATTTTACGTAAATACATTTTTTCAAATTCATATTCTTTTTACAAAATATGGATATGAAAAGCGGTGCTGCAATGTAAATGTTAAGAAAGATAATATAAATCAGAAGTGTGAGCATATGGGAAGTAGAGAAAACAAATGTGACAACGAAATTGCCCACGGCCATTCTCAGCAACTGTTCTCCTACTAAAATTTTTGATGCATCATCCGATTAATTTGTTAAACTTGTATATGTATATGTTACCCAACTAGGGGCCACATGGCAAATTAATAGGTATGCATTAATGAAGGAGAAGAGGAGAGATTATGGGGTTCATTAAGGTGTTGGGTAACAAATCTCTACCTGACTATCTGATTTTTTAGAACAAAATCTTGCGCACTCTGGAATAAATGGAAAAGGACATTCGCGGGGCTTTAAAGCCTGTGTATTACTAAAGTAAAGAGGGGAGACAAGCTTGTCAGCTTGGTGGATAATTGATTGCTGAGATCTGGAACATCAACTCCACGGTAGAAACTGGCCAAAAGGATGCCTACGATTTCCCATATCAAATATTTTGAATACTATTATATTCTCCAGTTTATATGCACAGAAGAGGAAATTTGTATGCAAAATATACAGTCAAAACAACGAGCTGGCGAGCAATAGCATCAGGAAATATTGTCTTACTTCAGGTAAAATACTATTTATAGCACATTTTCTGGAGAATCTCCTATTACACATACAAATTTGAGTCTTGAAAATAATCATTCTAAATAAGCATGCTGAAACATATCTAATCAATCCTCACTAATTAACTTCTCAGTATTTTGTTGAGATAACATATATGCATGTCCTCTGGCTTGCTCAATGCCAACATAAAATGATTGAATGGACACAAAAAGCTGAGCCTTTCAGTCCATTTCCTCAACCTGAAGTCAACATGTTATAAAGACTTAAACACACATGCAATTAACATCTAGATACATATTTATATAGAAAAAAGATGAAGGAAACATAAGCAAACTGTTTGCAAATTAATGAAATTAGTAATCAATGGAAGCCATTATTTATTTTTCTTGCCCGGTCCTTGTCTACCCTTTAGTTGGGCAGGGACCCTTTAACTGCACCCTAATTTGATGGAACTCCGCATGCTGACACTGCTTGTTTCAGCTTTAAGCAATGTCTATGAAAAAGAAAAGCTGCATGCCAACGACCAAGAGGAAAAAAAAAATGAAAACTAAAGCTTCCAAGTTTTCTCCACCAAGCAAAAATAGCATCATATCGACCCAATGGCAGTTGGAGTGGCAAATGTGGGGATATACAACTAATAAAATATGAATTTGATACATGTTAAAATCAAATTCTTGATTTAATTGGTGTTGACTTTTTCTTCTACTTGGTGTAATCAGTTTAAATCTAATTAGATCAAAAATGTAAATCTTAACTAGAAGTGAAAAGAATGATCTAATTTATATAAATATTTTTTGTTAAAAAGCAAAGTTTCCTATCAAATTTTTGCCTTCCCCAATGCATCACTAGCACCATCACTACATTAAAAAGTTCATGTTTATGAAAGATATTATTTCACAAGCTTAGTTATAACATAGAGTAAAGACAACCACCACCACCAACTTAACTACCTTTCATTTGATTGTGAAGGGCAAAAGATCCCTTGTAGATAAGAAGTGCTATTTAAAATTAATAGTTGTTCATAATAATGGGGGACTCACAAAGCACATGCATGGATATGATAGAATAATTGGTCAAACATATTATCACACCATACTCTATAAGAGTTACACAAGTATAACCATAAAAATAAGGTTGAATGGATTTGCTCTCATATATAAAAAAGATTTTGACCGAAGTTGACATACATATATTCAAACTAAAAAACTCAATGACGATAGAGGATTTCCAACTAAAATAACTTCAAGTTTTTTTTTAACAAAATGAGAGTAAAAGTCAATATAAAATGTTTTTTTTTATTTTAAGATTTTTTTGGGTCTATTTTAATGTTTATAGTTTATTTTATGATTTATTGTTTTAGTTACAGGTTTATTAATTTTTGTTGACGAATATTACATTTTTTGACTGAAATTAGTACATTGTTGACGAGAAAGTAATTTTGGAAAAAATGTCGGTGTGTTGTTTGCTTAAAAAAAAGGAGATTTGGCATGAAAATGTGCAAATCTCATTGGTGGCATGATTTCAATGAAAAATATGTAAAATATAATTTTTAGTTGGCAAATTGAAGAGATAATAGGTTGACTTGTCTTAAGGGATAGATAATTTTTTCAGCAACAAAAAGAAATGGTTAAATGATATTTGATTAGACACTAACATTTATGAGTGATCCTAAAAGTTTAATCTAGTGATAATAGTAAGAGTTATTCAAGGTAATTATAGTATAAGTTATAATGAAACGAATAACTTCTGATTTATCTGTTTTTAATGATTGATTGATATTTTTTATCAAGTATATTTAGTTTATGATATAAGCATCGTTTCGTGGATGAAAGTGTGAATTTTTCAAAATTTTATGATTTATTTCATATTTTCGTAATTTAAGTTGAAATTTGATGAATTTAATTTTAAATAACAAAAACTCCTAATTTTCTTTGTAAAAATTAGCATTCAAAAAAAAAAAAAAAAACTATCTGACTAGTATGTAGAGTCAAAGGTTGAGAGATCCAATCTGTTATATCACTTTAAAGTCTAATCAATAATTTACGAGCTTACGAATATAATAAAAAATCAAATACATAAGAATAAATTAGGAAAATACACTTGAAATATGTAAAACCATAATTGAGTTATATCATTTTACCCCCTCGTAAACAAAATCTAAAAACTTCTTTCCTTAAAATATCACATAACCAAGCAAAAGCTACTCTTTATATCTTGATTTAATTAAGTTTTTTTATTTGATTTTGTAATTTTTTACATCTTGATTTCATGTTAATCTTAGAATTATTTTAATTAATTTCTTTATTTTATTAACAGAAATGATACAAGATTATTTTTTCAATTAAGAGGGATTTAAAAGTAATTATCTGATTGCAAAAGCCTTAAGTTTCTGTTAAAATTTTTTTTTTTATTGGATGAAAGGGATAGATATTGATTGATTTGATCTTATGCTTTATTGTTAATTTTGATTGATTTAAATTTACTTTTTTTTTTTTATAATAAAAAATTTGTATAAATACAGATGTATGGCTTTAAAGTAAAAATATGGAATTAAAAATGAATAATTTTTTCTCTCACAATTATATTTCCACATTCCACTTGAACTTGAAAATGGGGCTTAAAAAAAAAAGTTGGGGCTTAAAATTTAAGACTTTCATGGAACCTCAGATGGGAAATAGTCACTCGGCCTTCATTAAACTGTATTCATATTGTAGGGGATACCTGCATCTGAGCACCTGAGGAACAGCACATTGAATAACTGATTGCGAGAAGCAAGTACTACAGGGATGCATGTTCTCTACAGATCACGAATGACTTGCAAAAAAGGCTTAAAAGAATCGGCTCAAGGAACCAACCTCTAGTGTTCTCCTTCATGCTATGTGTCAACTGCAAAACTCAGAACACAGACCATCAAGCTTTCCCAGAGTATCGGAATCAGACAATGGATAAATGTTGCTTTTTCCAGAGCCACTGCATGTCAAATTCACTTGGTTTCCAATTCGGGTCGACTGCACCAGTAGAACTCCATAAATATAAAGAATATGTATCCATAATCATTACAGAGTACTGATAATAAAAGCATATCACTGCTCTAAGCTTCTCTAAAGTCATGGTTTTTTCATCAGTTTAATCTGCATTACATGCAAAACCCTCCCCTTTGACTCACGACTTTAGCACAGTTAAAAAAGCAAATTACACCTTAGATTGGCTTACATGTGTCACTTTCAATGCTTTTTAATGGCGAAGAAAGACAAACAGAATACATTACTTTCATTCAATCCCAAAAGTTATTTCTGGTGACCAAGTTCCTGAGAATTATAAAGTATTAACTTTATTCTTATGTTCCATTAATAATATTTCCATACTTAAGTGAGATTCATCATCTAAAAATTCCACATTGCCAGCAACACCATCACAAGCTATTGCCTAGTTATTGTTCTCTGTATTCCAGTGGTAGTTAGTTTCTCAGCTTTGTGTAGCATCGACACCACATGACAATAACGAAATGTTTACAATGTTTGAATATACTTAAATATCCATTTTACTAAGGCATTACGTAAATTGAACTATCATGTTTGACCAATATAGGTCGATCCAACCAGGCATGCAGCATTTAACATTTTGACCTCAAATATATATAGGAAGAAATGAAGTTTCCTGCTTTAAACAACAGAATAAATTGTTACCAACATTTAATAAGTAATACTCTTTACTCAGTAATCAAAGAAACTGATTAAAGTTGGACTCAACCTGTGGCTTTGTCAACCCTTCAGTCTAAAGACTACGTAAAAACAAGACAATTTTAATAACAATAAAGAAGAGAATCTAAATGCATACCGAGCCCAAATTCTTGTTCAAGCCGAACTCCTATGAATAGAAGGCACGATATATATGTAAGTAGATGAAATAGCCCGCCATGCAACCATACGTAAGTTAAAAGGCGCCATGTTTGGTGTAGTTTTGTCGCCTTACCTATTACGATAGCACCCATATTCTCTAATCTGAAGAAATAGAAACATATGGGAATAATTTAGAGTACCAAACTTCAGTTTTCAGGAATATTTACTATGTTCTGTTCATGTATATTCAGACTTTAAAAATTAAGAACATTCAAAATTTTCAACAGCTCTTAATGAAACAAATTTAAACATCATATGTTTGATATACACATTCAGCGGCTCAGTGATAGCCCTCAGGCAAATTATCGTAGTACGTTATACCTTGACAACTTCACTTTTTTCCCATATTTCGTCAAGAACTCATAATATGAGAGGAAAATAAAGCCCAAGATCACATAGAAAGTGATTATCACCAGAAGTTAAAATGCAATGCACCTAATATGAGATAAATGATGGATTCCTAACAAGAGAAACCTATAACTGTATCCAATTTCTGTACAAAAAAACTCCATACAAGAAACCTAAATATTCTTCTTGTAAATCCAAAACAAATAATGAAATTAACTTACGGTGTGCTCAATCAATGTGCTTCTTTCGTCCTCCCTAAATCTTATTCATCTTAAAAGCTCCATGAAAAGTAAATCAATTAATTGTTACCCATTGAAGACATAATGTTTGTTAATTTTGTTATCGCGGGAATTTTGCGTCTAAAAATTGGGTGGATTAATTTATTTTATTTTAAATTAGGAGAATACAACCCTACATCCACAACCAGAGACCAAATCTAAAATCTTGATAAAAGAATTAAAAAAGAGAAGAAAAAAATTATTATATTTTTTTGTTAGGCTTACATAATATTATTATTATTAATGCTTGTTATTCATATTTATATTAACATATATTAATTAGAATTTCAATTTGAAATTTGAGAATTTTAGGATGTTCAGGGTTTATGTTGTTAAACAATTTTACAAATTTACAAATACTTAAAGCATGGAAACTACATAAAAATGGCAAAGAAACCTTGGACTAAAATTCTCCAATTTGACCACATCTATCGATCAATCATCAAAAATTATTGGTTTCATTGTAATTTAAATTCTAATTATTTTGAATAGACTTTGTGATGTGAAAGAAGGGAAGGGCATAGATTCATTTTGGCAAATATAGAAAATTTAATACTTATTTATCCGAAATAACAAGTTGGCTTCATACACTTTAGCCTTGAATTAATTCAATTGCCACATTATTATTATTATTATTATTATTATTAAAAATATGTCATTAAGTAAAGAGCTTATGAAAATAAGACATCGATATAAATAATTCATCTTTCCAAAAAGGGTGACTGACATCTACTCTTGCATGGTGCAGATGGATTGAATAATATTTATGTAGATCTCACTTGATTAAAAATGAGACTTTTCACTCAACAATTCCATCCGTGTCACGCAGAGGTGGACACACAGCCACTCCAGTTTTGAAAAGTAATTAGTGTAGCTAATCCAAATTATTATAGTTATATATGTAAGATACTATCAAGGTTACCTAAGAAAAGAAAACGAAAAGGGGATTTATAATGGAATGACATCCACACAAAATCTTCCTTCTATGCCATCAGTAGTCTGCAATGGAAATTCCATTAAATCCAACATCCCAAAAACCTAACAAAATTCATCTTTTAACATGTACAAGAAGTTCACTCACATCAACTAAACTTTCCTGCGCAATAATGTGAACTCCTCCCTTTATTGTTCCGTTTCAGACAAGCAGTAAAAGGTAATCTTAAGCATCAGGAATCTGATTGACTAGATTTATACATCGACTGAAATGTTGGCCTTTCTGGGAGCAAGCACAATGTTTTTGTTGCCAGGGAAAGCCTCTCGAGAGACGTCTACAAGGGCCTTGAAACTATAAGGTTCGTGCATTGCCAGTTCTGACAGAACTTTCCTGTTCAGTTGGATGTTCTCCTTCAGTAGCCCATGCATGAAGTTACCATAGTTAACCTGGTTAACAAAAATGATACAGGAAAATTGAGAAATTAATTGAAGTTAGTAGCAGATCATCACAAAAGAAAGCCTACATGGGTTTGCCTACATCAGAATGGATAAAAGTAATGAGAAGCAGGAAGAATAAACCCCAATAGTAACTACACACTATTTGGGCTACCCCGATTTGACAGTATTTTCTCCAAGGCTCTGCCTATTCAGCCTTCACTCCGTTACAACAAATAAATATTGTTGATATTAAAGTACATATAACACAAAGCCACTATGAACACTCTAGATTTATAATTTTTCCCCAACAAAACAATAGTCAGATGCCTCCACTTTTACTTTGAATTCTGTCATAGTATACAGCCCACACAATGCTCAACTGAAACAACTTATGGACTTTTAATACTTTTAGACCCAGCACATAAAAATGTTAAAGCTAAACTTACATATGCAGAACAATCCAATCAAGGTTTAGTGTTCTTAAAGGTCCTTTAACGTTCTGTTTGAGGTATCAAAACTAATGAACATAAAATTTTCCAGTATGATCCCAAATTTCGAATATTCAAGGTTTTAATACATTGTCCCCTAATTTTTTCTTTTTATTTTAAGCAAGATATGAAATCTTTATCTTGCGTGGTTTTACTGAATGAAATCGAACCAGGGAGAATATTTTTCTCTTTTTCTTCAAGTGAAGAGATGATTGAATATAACTTAAGCTGTTCCACAAGTCAAAATTAACAACTTTACTAGTCGTTTGCACCTCTCATAATCAAGAATTCAATATTTAGAGTGTGAAACTGTCATCCATTCCAGAAAGCAAAACACTAATTTCATCACATACTTGCAAGCTGTTAAACTATTTAATGTCTACTATAAGTTAACAAGTTTAAGTCACTTGACACTTTAAGACAACAGTACACCAGGAATCGTAAAATATTTCTGTAAGATGATTTCCACAAATGTTCGAAAGATGAAAGAGTTAAAATCTTCCAAATTCACTGACCTAATTTGTCTATAACAGTAACAATATTGTTTCTTGACTAGGATTAACTTCCACACTATGTTTAAAGATTGAGACAGCTACAAGAACAACTCTTGTGGAAAAAGGGCTTAAATATAGAGAATTAACACCACAACAAATTATAGAACTCATAGAAGTTAATACAATTCTGTAGCAACCCTCCTTAAAAGTTAATACAACTCTGTAGCAAAATCACCTACAGATGCTAAACACAACTAAAAAAGACACCAAGTGAATTAATCACTTTTTGCATCTTGCCTATCTAGGATCATGTCTTTGACATTTTTCCTTATGTTAACTTTTCAGGTTAAACCTTTGACCTGTCAAGGGCCTATAGCACTTGTTTCAAATAAAATTAAGATTCAGTTTATTGTGATTAAGAAAGTTTGATTCACGATCTGGAGACAAGTTTCAAAACTAGGAGAAAACCAAGACATAATCTATACTATAATTTTAATACAGAATCACAAAAGCAGGAAAAGAAACTTCCAATTATTTTAGGTTTTTAAAGTAGGTTTTAGTACTGCATCAAGTAGCTTTCAATCTCCCAAACAAACATCTTTTCTTAGCAATTTTAAGTATCCCCTCTTTTAAAAGCAAACAATTATATTAAATATATGAATGAAACAGACACTAAGTTTTCTGGTATTTTTTTATTAATGCTGAATTCAAGAATTTTTGTAAGAGCATAAAAGGCCAACATTGTAGCTTTTATCTGAATCTGAATTAGATATTTTACCAAAGAAAATTACACTACATACACTACTCTGAGTTCTTTCATCCAAACCTGACCACTCCCTAACTACTACCACCACCACCACTAATAACAAGAAAGATAACAAGCTATCAGTTTTGCTTTACAATCTCATTCCAACCCATTATCATCACCAACACATGACATATTATGAGTAATGATCATTATAATATTGAGTAGGTAAAATAAGAATTAGCATTTTTTTTATTAGAAACCATAAATTCTGTAAAATTAGCAAAGCAAGTAAAATGGTAGGTAGTAATCCACAAAGAACAAAACATTACCTGTAGATGGGAAACAAATCTAAAGAATCGTTTGTAGCAAGTAAATATTCCTCTATCATAGAATATGAACCACAAATGACACAAAATTAGCCCAAACCTCTTTCAAATTGAGATGAATAAAGAAAAAGGAACTATCTTGAAATTCAGCATCAAAGCCCAAAGCAAAGAAAAAAGGAAAAATTTTGCCATATAAATCATTACTGTTTACTTCTTTTTCACGCCACAAATTCGATTGTTTCTCTTTAGACAAAACAACCAAAAGTACTGCAACAACATGTCTCTAAAGAAAATTTTGGCTTCTTGCCTTTTCTTGAGGCTACTAAATTCTCACAAGAAATGGCTCACCAGATTACCAAGCAAGCTACCATAAGAAACTTGAAGCCATCCAAACGTGAAAAAAAAGGTGATTAGAAGTCACAAAACTTCTTCAACACATCACTGACCAAGAGGGAGAAAGATTTATCAACTTACTTGGAGCATTATTTTAGCTTGAGCTAAACCCACATAAAGTCTTGGATTTTGGAAAAAAATATAGCCTTCCAAATCATCAAGGTTTGAAATCACCCAACGGGGAGATCACTAACATCAGTTAAGATAAGAATTAAAAGAAAAACTGCCAGAGGCTTCTACATCTTTATTTATTTCATATCTTCTACTACCCTAATAAGCATTAAAATTTTTGAATTTCCCTCTCATTCAAGTTCCTTTAGAGATTGAAATTCCAACTTTTAGGAATGAGAAGAAAATACCACACTAGAAGAATTAAAGTGATTGAAGTGCATTGAACCGAAGACCTCAATCGAAATAGACAAACATCTTTCAAAAAGCCAACCAAAAAAAAAAAAAAGATTACTTATCAGATAGAAATAGTAATGCACGTTACTTAAACAGAGCTTATCAAGTTGACGCTAACTAGCTAGGGTTAGTATGAAAAGTAGTTAAAGAAAAACAAACCAGGATTCGCTATGAGCTAAACACATAAGTTAGTAAATCAGAGTTATTTCATTTAGTGGTTCTTAAAGTGTGTGATAATGGATAGTGTCGAAGAGCACAAATAAAGAATTCAATAAAAAGAATAATGAAAATATAAAAGCAAAGAAGTAGAAGACTGACGCCATGTTGACGAGTGCCAGCATTGATGCGTTGGATCCAAAGGGAACGCATGTCTCGCTTCTTGTTGCGTCTGTCTCTATATGAATACTCCAAGGCCTTCTCAACTCTTTCTCTTGCGATTCTTATGCAGTTTTTGGCTCTTCCCCTGAACCCTTTTGCCAGTTTGAATATCTCCTTCTTATTCATCATTTTTTTCTCTGTTTCTGAATTCTCCTCTCTCGCTTTTATTTTTGTTGCTTCTGCTCTGCCCTTGTATTCTGTCCTGTTGAGACCCCGAGGCTTAAACTCAAACCCTAGCTTAGATATACATTCTTTTCCATTTCCGCCCTTGCTTTTCACTTAAATTGAAATTTAACTCGCTATTTGGCCATAATTTTTATATTACTCATAAACGTTTGAAATAGTTCATTAATATTTCTAATTTGTCTGGTTTAGATAGGTCAACGGATTGTTCCCACCCCTAGTTTGGTCCCAAGATTCCCACCCTCTAACATTTAAAAACCCAAACACCCACCCCACCTAATTTTCATCCAATTTCATTAACATATTTTATGAAATGATAAAAATATCTTTATTAAAAAATAAAAATATATAATAAAATTATAAAATAATATTTAAATATATATATATAAATACATTACAAATTTTTGAATTTAAACAAATAATACCAGCCACCATCACCGTGCCGATGGCGATGGCCGCTACAAATAAAATCAAGTGGTCGTTCTGACCATTTGGTTCCAAGGAAGGCCAGATTTGGCCGCCTCCTATTTTAGCAGAAGTGGTCAGATCTAGTCACCTTTACTGAGAACCATGACTGAAAACAACCGTTGGAGCTAAAATTGATCAGTTTCGACTGTATTCAACCTCTTGTTCTAGTGAAGGTGGTCATATTTGGTCATCTCTGTCAAAACAGGAAGCAGTCAAATCTGACTGCTTTTCTCAAATTGGGAGGCCAGATCTGACCTCCTTTTGAACCAGGTGATTGGAACGACCACCTGATTTGATTTATGGTGACTGGTATTATTTTTTTAAATTTAAAATTTTTTTGAAAATTTTATAAATATTTTTGAAAATTTATATATATATAAATATTATTTTATAAATTTTAACTTTAAAATAATAAAATTACCCGGTTAGATTTAATAGTTCATAGGTAGGATTTCGAATTTTTAAATGTTAGAGGGTGAGAATCTGTTTTGGGACCAAACTATAAATGGCAACAAGTCCTCTTGTATAATTAAGTGGTGTTCATCCGCTGCTTATCCCGCACAGAGTCCTTTTCAGCCAACAATAGATAGAATATTTTAGGAAAAATGGGTGTTAAAGATGATACTGTCCAATTGTAGAGCCATACTCTCCTCGGTATGCAATTAAAACCAACACGAGCGGTAGCGAGCAGAAAATGATGGGTGTGGCAGCTGATGCTCTTAGGAGGAATATGATAGCGATTAAAGAAAGGGTGTTGGATAAACTCAAAGCCGCTGCTGTTCCGGCTGATGCTTTGGAGAATGCCCGCCACTTGTTGGAGAGCGTGGTGAGTCTTGGTGCTCATGGCCTCACGAAGGATGCCTTGCTTCGCATCAAGTCTCATCTTGTTGACTTGCTCCCTTCCCTCTCCCCTAAATTGACTGGAAAGGTTCTCCCTTGCTTGATGTCAAAACTGATTTCAATAATTTATTCATTCATGTTACAAGCACCATCATGACAGAAATTAATATTACAATTTTGATTGATTTTCAAAGATTATGGATTGAATTAATACATGCATATCAAATCTACGTTCACCTTGTGAGTTGCAGGTCTTAATTAGCTTCCGGTCATTAGATTCTTCTCCCAGTAAATAGGTCTACTTCATTTTGATAGTAATTGACTGAACCCAGGAAGGAAATCACAATTTCTTTAGCTTGTGTGGGAAATGGATCAAAATGAATCTATGCTTTTTATCAAGTAATTATTGATATGGGCAGATGGTAGATGATGCAGAGGAGGGGGCTAATGCAAAGGGAGAAAATGAAGGAGATGAGAGAAGAGATGACAATGAGCAAAATAGCAGCAAGGCTCTACAACAATCACGGCTTTAGAATTACTATTTACTTTTCTCATATATGTCGTTGGAAGAGGTGACTCGCAGGGCATAATTTTCATGCAGTTTTCCAGATGCTGTAACTCGTTAATAATCTGGGTTTGATCTCTAAATTAACATAATGAATAACGAGGGCTGCCTTATTGGCAGATTCGTCCTCTAGCTTTGTAAAGAAAAGTACGCAATTCATGTAAGAAATTGAACTTTCTTCAATAGAGACAAAAGCATTGCAAGAAGTGTTTACATTCACACACAAGGGTAAACCTCTCATGCAAGTTAGAAAATCTACTTTAAAAGCT
This sequence comes from Anacardium occidentale, assembly GCA_026122585.1. Taxonomy (NCBI): domain Eukaryota; kingdom Viridiplantae; phylum Streptophyta; class Magnoliopsida; order Sapindales; family Anacardiaceae; genus Anacardium; species Anacardium occidentale. The sequence continues at coordinate 126,929 of JAJEJH010000501.1, read as the reverse complement.
TATAATCATTAGGTATCAAAGGCTATAAGCAGAGCCAAAACTTCTTAGCTAATGTATGGTATTGGCAAGAACTGCATTTGAAGAAAATGTTTACCGATATGGACGGCATCAGAGTTCTTTCTTGAAATCACAATTTTTATCTTTGAAACAAGATGCTAATCATGCGAAGTAGGCTAACGATAGACAAATACTACAGATAAGAGGCAAGAAGAGCTCACTTGTGATCGTTCTTTCCTGTTCCAGGTTCCAGCCGGACAATAAAGGAAATCTAGAATCTGGTTTATTTTTTATGACGATAAGAGGAGAATAATTGATTTGCAAATTTCAGGTACTGAGTTAGTTGTGTAGGAAGTGGTAAACCAATAAAATAGATGTAGATGTAAATGAAAATACCTTCTGACATTGAAAGGGCCTCCACTGGAGATCCTTCATGTCCCCAATTGCAAGTGGTGACACATTTGATAGTGCAGGACTCAGCTTTCCCAGATTTGGGTCGTTGGATCTTCAGCTTGCTGCAATCCTTCGCTGCAGTGCACTTGCCTGATAATTCCTGGGGTATGTTAGACAGCGTATGAGCTTCTTCAATGGCGCCAGCACCTGAGGCTATCGCAAAAGCAGCTGCAAATAATCCTGTGATAGTAGTTGCAAGGTGTTTTCTAGTGGTGTTGTTGACACTGACATTGACACATGCAAGATTCCCTGACCTCGAGATTCTGTTAAAAAGAACTGGAGCTGAGGCATGAACTGGCATTGTGGTTGGCTGTCAAACTAATTTCAGAAGAATCAGTTGGGTTTATTGTACCTTCATTTTCAACCAAATTCAACACCAAGGCCCGTCTGCCCCTAGCCCTCTCACATTTTTCCTCATCTTTCAGCCAAAACTAAGTTAGACTTGCTAATAACTACGTTATCCAATGTATTTCTTCTCATCCACATGTCAAATCTCATCGTTCAGGCCATGTTTTAGATTTTTATTACCCTTCAACTGAATGAAATTCTTCTCAAGTACCAAAAAAGTATGCAAGATATCATATTATGAGGTAAGGCACAGCTCCTTTCACATAATTTTGGATACATCTATATATTTTCTTTGGCAAATTCATAATACATTATAGAAACAAAAAACTTCAGCTACATGAGAAAACAGGAAAAAAGCCAAAAGACAGAAGAAAATGATATGCTCTGTTAGTAACTTTACAATATAGCATCAGTTGAGGAAATAAGTAACAAACAATGGTTAATTAAAGGATCAAGTATTTTTCTCTAGAACGGATAGTGCTGGTGTCAAATAATTGTTTGCTTTGTCAGGCAAATGGGCAACCTACAGAAAGATTTTAGGAAATAAACTTTCAGCGGAAATTCACAAGCCTAGAGGGGCAAATGTGTATATATATATATGTGTAGAAATAAGTTACTGAATGGTGCTTTACCAGCTCATATAACTCTCTTCCTCGATCAGCAACATATTCATAACATACCTGTACATGATTGAAGATCTTTTAGTTTGTTCCCCAATTTTCTAAATCTAGAGAAAAAAAAAAAGCTATAAGAACAAGAACAAGAGCAACAAACAGAACAGATCTCACATCAAAGCTTTTATTTCTTGCCGTTGAATCATGCAAGGCCTTCACACATATATCAGCCACATCGGCACAGCTGATGCCCTGAATGGAGAGATGATAATTTAAGAAATAAGATGGAATTTCAGTCATAGTGTCCAAAATAAAGGTTGTTATCACCTGAGTAATTCTGTTTCCTTGATCAAATATGAGAGCACGCTGCCCACCAGGTTCCTCCTGTAAGGATGACTCTATAATTATATCTATGTGGTGCTTTAAATAAACAAGTAATCAGCTACCATAAGGTATTTACTCAGTCTTTTGCTTCAAAAATAGCATAAGTTAATATAAAATTTCTGCTTTTAGCTTATCTGTTAGTTCAAGTTTAATACTTACATGAGGAGGGTCTATTACAGTTTTAATACTTGTGTTGGAACCTCATCTGTCGGCTCAAATTTTCATGTTAAGTGGTTCTTCACACTCAGTACACTTGTTTTCAGCATGCATCAATTGTCAATGAGGTTGAAGTTCATTATACAATCAATTTTCCATTCCATCAGGTGGGTCAAATTTGTGAAGCATGTGCAAATAGAGAGATAAAATACTTCGTGCTTGAGCACAGTAGCTATTTATGTCAAGTCAAAACTTTACCTGCAGGGGACCAGGGCGAATGATTGTGTAGCCAAGGCCTGATCTTCTCAATGAATCTTCCCCAGCCTGGAGAAAATTCAAGAACATCAATAGTACACAAGTGAGAAAAAGAAAAAATTAAAATAAAATTATCTCATGGTTTTTAGGAACAAAAGCACAGAAGCTACTTACCCTCTTGGCTTTAAGAACCTGCTCCCGTCTGCTAGGTTCTACTCCTAATCCCGTACAAGATACTAAAACAAAATCTGTTTCTTGCCCAGTCTACAGAACAACAATCACCACAGTTTAGTCAGTTCCAGCATGCCAACATATGCTCCAATAGATAACATCCACCATCAGCTTTGCACTTGTTAAGAAACATCAAAGACACACTTCCAACCTTAGAATGTTTATTCCGAAAATTAATGAGTTAACATCAGAAATTTGAAGCATATTTTGGACCACGGGAACCAATTAGTCCAAATGCAAAATATTGAGAGTACTCTGGTCAATGTTTCTGTGAGTTAGCAACACAGATGACCTCAACAAGCAAAAAAATTATATAGCTGTATCTGTCACAAGAAGAAGGGGTACAAATTTAAGGAAGATACTGAGAGAGAGTGAGATGGTAAATGGATTATAGAACTTGAGTCTTGAAGCTGGAGTGCTACGCTGCAGACAGACTGCACAGAATTAAGGACCTCTTAACCACATTGATTAATCCTGCAGTCAGAAATCTTGCTCTAGAAAAATAAATGCAGCACATGCATTTTAAAACAATATTGGTGAGTGATGCATCATAAAATATTAGAACCAAAACTAAAGTTTGTTCAAAATAAACATTAAAGTACTTACAGGCAAGGCTTTTATATATTCCAATATAAGCTTAAAGCTTCTAAGGTCTTGCTTTGCACCAGAAGGTCCTTCAACAGGTCTCTGCGGTGGAAATACATTAAGAGGCATTAGACTCCAGACATAATGAGAAGAAATTCTCCTGCATTTTTCAAAATACATTGCAAATCACCAATTATCATATTTGATGAGTGAAATCATGTCTCCTTTTAACCCACCCAACATACCAAGTTACAAGTGTTGGGAGCCCAACTAGTATATAACAAATAATACACAGATTTCTAGAAGCAATTACTAATTGCATTATATGGTGGGCTGCCACAAAACCATCTAGTCCTTTTTACATATTCAAAAAGCTCGGTTTCTGTGATGACAATCATTGCCATCAGGAAACTAGTATCTGCCTATATTGCAGGTATTAGTGAGACCAACAACATGTTTATGAGGTGATCTGATCAAGTTTAAAACTCCTGTTAAGTACTAAGAGGGGAGCTGAGATGTAAATGTTGGTCACTTATGATGTAGACTTGGACAAATTGATTCTACAGAAATGGAAATATTGCAACTACATTACATCTTGGAAATGAACGAAGAGAAGAGGTGGTAAAAGTGAATGAACTTATTTCCATGAAAGTCATGCAAGTAGCCCTTCATGGAAGAAATCTGGAAACAAGTAGAAAGCTACAAAAGATAAACACAATTATTCCCATGAAACTAATCAAGGACAAACCTGTCTTCTGGGTTCAAATCGTATGGTCATGGTATGTACAAGGAATGGATCTAATGGAGGATCATCTGGTTTCACAGGGCGAAAGGCTGAAAATGGCACCCTGACCTGCAATTGAAAGATAGGCAGAATCACAGTGAGTTTTCTGTACTGTTGACTTTTCATGAACATTAAAAAAGATCTAATTGGAAGACAATTATTGGATGCAACCATTTTTTCGAAGAAACAAGACATCCTTACCCGACAAAATCCTACTTTTGTGCTAAATCTAGCAAAATACAATTTGCTTTGAGTTGTATCTGCTGAAGGACCGGCTTCAAGAATTAAAACATAAGCTCTTCCATTCCCACCCACAGAGAGAACTAGACCCTCATACCTACCAGCGGGAAGATATTATTAAGGAAGCACACCGTAAGCATTTGCAGTGGGAGAAACAAAAAAGTTTAACAAGAGCCTCACGTGCATATGGAATGTCAATAATATTGCAACCATCCAGCAATACTTAATCAAGGAGGTACAACAATTATTTTGAATGGATGGGCAGATGAACATCTCTTATTAAAATAAAAATTCTGCTAGAACAAGACTGGTAAACTCCAGGGGGTCATTATTAATGCAAACAAGACTACCTGTCAAGAGTGCTACCCAGAGGAAGTGAAAGCTTCCTTGACAGCTCAACATACCCTCCTCTGGTGAAAACATACCCTACAGTTGAAAACATCTTTACTCAAACTAGGAAAGAATTTTTAGAAACAAGTTTGGAAACTCATTTTGAATTGTATTTGATTTACTCCAAACTGGATATGAATCAAGATCTTCACAAAGTCCATAAACCTACCTGAAAAAACAGCTTGTCCAGTTTCAGTGAACTCGAATTTAGCATCCATGCCGGCATCATACTTAAAAGCAACCACATCCTGAAAGTAAGTTCCTTGACGAACTTCCCATTCATTCAATGAGTCTTCAGATTTGAACTTTGCAATAAGAAGCTTGCTTTTGCTGCTTTTTCCTGCCCGCAGCTGTGCTAATTTATTATTGTAGTCCTGCAATTTGGGAGAAGATTAACAGTTTCATTTACGATTTCACAATATTATCTTGTCAACAGTGACATTTACAGTGGTTGACCTGAAATGCCTTAGTAAGGTTGTAAACTCCTTGATGATCAACTCTATAAAGATCCACAGTAATAGTAGAACGAGCAGTGGCACAATAAATGATTTTGTTGCAATTCTGCACGGCAACATTAAGAGTGAAAGGATCCCCGACATCTCCAATTACAATCTCTACTGACCTGGGCAGCATGTCCACCACTTCTTCATCGGCTTTCCTCACCAAAGCCTAAAAAAATAACAAAATCAGCCAAGTGATATTGTAATTACATTATAATTTAAATACATAAATGAAAAAACCAACCTTGACAGTATAACCTCTAAGCATGAGCTTTCTGACGACGATCCTGCCAATACGACTGGTGGCGCCAACCACAAGAACAGTTGTATTCTGAGCGCCAGGAGTAGTGAACTCACACATCGGGCCTTCCCGTATCAAAAGTGCATCCAAAGCCTCCATGTCATCAGCTCGTGTAGTTCTGGATATCTGTCCCAACCCAGAAAACTTCCTCCACACTTCATCAAATATCTGTCGAGATTTCCTCCCCAACCCCACTGGGTTAACATCATCCAAACTTATGGACACTTGCTGTTGTTGTTCTGATGGTTGTTTCTGTAGTTTATTATTTTTAATAACAACATCAGGTGGGGTGTCAGTTTTATTATTCTTGATAAATTTGTTGCCTTGGCCGGAATTCCCTGCAGATGCTTTGGGAACAAAGATTTGAGCACGACAAGAAGAATGCCATTGTGGGTTACTGCGGAAATAACAAGAATTGCTTAGTTTAGGAGTCGGGGTTACCAAAGTGGTGGCCGGTGCAGCAGGCATGCTGTTGCTGGTATTGTATCTGTAGCTTAATTTTTCAAAACTGGCATTACCATGGAATATTACTCGTTTAAACTTGACGAAAACTAACTAGAAACAGGAGTAAGAGTTTGGTCAGCGGATAATTTAGAGATTCCGGTGTTCCAGAAATTTGAAATTGTGAGGAAAAATTTATCCACCACAGAATTTGAAGGCTTAGATCACCACCAAGGAAACAAGAGCCAGGCGAGATGCCACGTTGAGGATCCAATGCCACATGTTTCTAAGACGTCCCTATGCTCATTTTTATTTCTACAAGAAAAATGATAAAAAGTACTACATATTATTATTTCTTCCAAGAAATAAATAACATTTAAGAGGCCATAAAAAGGGCCGTGTGGGTGTGGCGCGGGCATCGATATCAATAAAATGAATTTGCTGCAATCGCAAGAAAGCACATTTTTTTTTTCCATCTTTTTTAACAGAAAGACATTCTACAGAAAGGAGGGGATGCCTCGTTGTCTAAGGAAAGACAGGTTAAAAAAAAAAAACCCACTAGAAGACGAGGAGAAAGGGGATTTGAAACTGACCAACCTCTCACTTTTCTTCTGCAAGACAAAACTCAAAGCAGAAGGGATTAGAACAATTATAGTACACTAGCCATGCAATAATGGCATCGAACTTGGGACAATACAATAAGATAGAATTAAAGAATCATCAAATCTGGCCACCGACCACCATAAATCAGCAAGATGATCAGTAGTAGTAGCAGTCATACTCTGATGTCTTTAGTTAGTGGGTTGGTGTCGACCAAGAGGGCAGGTCTGGCAATGGAGTAGGATCAAAGGGTTGCTCCCCAACTGATGATCATACCATAAACCCCATTCTGCCATATGGTTTACATGTCTTTACCTTCTCACTGTCACTGCCTAGCACCCTTGTGGCTCAAAAAAACAACTCTCCACCTCCCCTCACTATTTACTTCTGTCTAACCAAAATCACTGTATTTACATTATTAACAAATTTGGTTACCCAGCTGTGCCAGCAACCTCTGCAGCTCTTTGCCTCATCATCTCCATCACAGCAGCCCTACGCCGAGAATCAGATTGCTGTTGTAGCCTCCTTAGATGTTCTTTAAGATCTCTGAATAAATTAACAAACAACTATGTTAATAATTTAGTAAAATATTTTCTATATTTCTTCATGATTAAGACAAAAAATTGTGTATAAACCTGCAACGTGGTACATGGCATTCAGATTCTTTGCATGCTCGAGCATGGAGTTGAAGTAGATCCCACATTTTTTTGCAAAGAACACAGCCTCCAGATACACGAACTTTACAATTTAAACCATGTCTGAAAAGCCCCTTCACCTTACGACAATTAGGGTACTGGCAATGTGGAGAACGACATTGTGATGCATGTACTAAAAGATCAAGCATTTTTCTAAGCTGCAATGTGAAATGACAATAATGTTAGAATCAAAGTAGAAAAAAGCCTAAGTTTTTAAACTTAGGCTCATGCTTGAGAAATCATTCACTACTTCTTTTCAATGATACGTTAGGCATATTTGTACAGAGTATGAATATTTGCACTAAAAAATAATCAAATGCCACAATTGAAGTGACTATAGATAAACAACCAGAATACAGCACCTGCAAGACCCGCATTTGTCTAGCTTCTTTATTCTGGGCATCACGATCAGCAGTTGATGGATGATTTGTCAATTTATGAGGATGATCAATAGCCCCATCCTTCAGATAACAAGCGTTGCATACATCATAATCAGGGCAAACTTCACAGCGCCAACCTTGACCAGTTTCTATATCAAGATGGCACATATTGCATGTCGTTACAAACGCAGGTGCAGTTGGATTATGAAGATGATAAAGGACCATCATTGATGAGTGTTTAGCCCGCCTCAATGTATCATACTGATAATGATTTCCTTGGCAAAGACTCAAAAATGCCTGTCTGGTATCAAAGAATTCACTCTCAAGAATGTCATCTTTATCTTTTGTATCAACAGGTACGTCAGTAACAGGAACCTAAAGGATTTCAAGATTCAATTTTTAGTTAAAAAATGCAGTTACAATAGGAACTCAGAATTGAGAGTTCATATATTTGAGTAATTACTTCCTCAAGAGGGTGTACTTCCCTCAAATTGATGGGATGTCTCTCTCTTTCTTCACGTTTTTTTTCAGCTTCATAGCATCTGCTAAGAAAAAACAGCATAAATATTAAAAACCCCAAGGAATAAGTAGACTATATTCTCATAATAAACAACAGCCCATAAAAATTCAACGATGTTCAGAAAAGGCAACCCAAGTCAAGGAAAAACACCAAAAAGAAGAGAGAAATGAGAAGAATAACATCAAAAGTTCTCTACACCCTCCATAATAGCCGCCAAAAGTATTTCTTGCACAAATCTTCACAGTTATATAGGGTGAGATGATTGTAATAAACCAGAAAGTCCCACATACTGTTTCAGATTTTAACTCGCCACAGATTTATTTCATTGCAATCGTTTCCCACATATAGATCTCCATCAAAATTAAACTGTATACTCTAAAAATCAATGCCTTGTAACCTCAAGAATAGTTGTTACTAGAGAAAAAAAAGGAGACAACTGAACCTCAAAATCAACCCCACAGATATTCCCTAATGCCTCCTCAAAAGTCAGCACATGGTTTAGACAGCTACTTCAAATTGCCTCAGTCTTTCATACCATTAAGATCTCATACTATAATGATGTTTCTTTCATCAGAAAGAATTTGTTTTTCTATAAGAGTTGATGCAGGTGGCTGGCATAATTAGTGAGATTGGAGTTTTTCTTTAGCTAAACATGGCCGACTATTTTAAAAGTTCCACATGGATTCATGAGACGGCCATTTTCCATGGCTTGCAGTTGGTAAAACATGTTAAAATACCCCAATGAAAAAAAATTCATATATCAAATCACATTTAGTTAAAACCTATCACAACATTAAAAGTAATGTTATGCATACTCATAATAAGTATTTATTTGAGAACCAATGATAATATATCACCATGTAATTAATTGTTATTTTATTCTTAATTTAAAATTACCTAATCATATGCTAATACATCATCGTTGATACTCATTATAAGTACACATAGTTTTATTACAATATTAATGTGTATAATTATAGAAGATACTTACTTGTCACAAAGCTGGAAATTTTTACAGTGTCTGCATACATGACGATTCCCAGATACCATTAATATACAACAATGGGTGCATGCATGCTGTAAATGTACCATGATAAAATCTTCCTTCATTGGGCAAATGGTCTCACCAAGCTGGAAAAAAAGTTAAAATAAACACAGAAATACAACATTAAAAATTAAATGAACCGATAAAAAATCTCAACTTCGATATGTAGGAAGTAAAAAGAAAATAAACAAGCACACTAATTATCTATCTTTCAAAAAAAATTTAATATCATTAAAAATCTGGAAGTTAAAGATTACTTTATGCATTAGTAGCAGATCCTTCGATGCGTTACCAGAGAGATCAGCTTGACCAGATGCTTTAAGAGCCCTTTTTGTGATAGTTTTTTTAATTATTCCTTTTTTATTCAGTTTTTTACCATCTTCTTCTTGACGAATCTGATAGATTAGATCTTCTGCGGCACCAGGCCAGTAGTCACCATCAAAATATGGCAGTCTAGCCGCAGTTACCTTAGCTCTACATTCACCAGTTGATACAAAGAAGTGATCATGTAAATTAGTGAGATCAACCACAATGCTTTCCCGGGAAGCTTTTCTTAACATTGACAAATACCTACAAATTGCATGATAAATTGCAGAGAGTCATGAAATAACTCCTGAGAAATCGAGTCACTAAGTTTCTTTCCAGAATATTATTGCTCACCATTCTCGAAGCTTATCAGATTTTGGAGTTTTCTGAATTTCTGGATGACAATATAATATATAATCTTCACCCCTTAGTGGAGGGCAGGCCCATATATAACAGCTTGTAAAACCACGCAACTTGCAATATTCAAGGTAGCCAATCTGGAAACATAATTTCTTCCAATTAAATATCATAAATCCAATCAATTGATATTAGAAAAGAGAAACCACAATTTTACACTTACCAGGATTTCATGATAGACAAATGTACGAAGGGCTTCTCCAGTAACTGCTTTAATCTCAGGCCTAAAGTATTTCACAGAGTCCAAATACGATAGATATACACGACGCTGATTTGGAAATTCGCACTCAGATCCGAATTCTTGAACATACATGCCAAAAAGGCATACTTCTACACCTTCGATCTTCTGAAACAGTAGAATTACCTGAAAGAAATGATCATAAATTGGCATCAAGAGCTAAGACACATTACAGACACTATATTGCCTTGTCAAAGTATAGGAGAATTAATCAAGAGTATATCCCCTATACCTTGGACTTATATGGGAATTCTGTTGGGTAGTTCTCTTCCTGAAAAATTTCAAGAAACCGCTGCTTCACTTCCAACTTTTTGTCAACAGATGAAACAACTCGAATTACAAGTGCTTCAGCCCCAGGAACCTTGAAATAATAATTAAAGGTGATAATCAGAGTCTAACAAATCAGAAAAACTTTAACATAATATAGATAGAAATCAATTAGCCTAATACCACAAACATTTTCAGGGATACACCTGCATATAGATACCTAGAAAATAAGTTCCAGGACCAGCAACACAGTACAGAACCATTAACAACTAATTACAATTCATGTGCCTAAGATAATATCCCATAAATATCAAATGGGATCACCTAAATCAACCTCCTGCCAATTAGGAAAGTGACTTGATTATCAAGTCATCACTTAGATCAGAAAACAAATGAGAATGCCTGCTAATATCACATGAAACCTAATATTATCTACCTTCACTCAAGAAAAACAGCAGACATGACAGCAAAAAGGATTACCTCATCTAATGATTTTCCTTGAATCTTAGCCCTTTCTTGTCTCTCTTCCTTCAACCTCCTACGCAATCGCTGCTCTATGTGGTTACTAAGGATTGTCCTTGGCAAATCCTTGGCACCCAGAACAGCACTCTGCGGTAAAGGCTTGCGCTCTCCTCTTTCAACCTCTGCTATGTAGCAATTAGGACAAGTATATTCAGCTTGCCCACCATCATTCCTTCGACCATTAAATAGAGCACAAATTTGATGTTGCCAAGCTTCACACTTGTCGCACTGAACCCACTGCATGTGATGATTAGAGGAATACATCATATTGAATGTTCAAGACCAAGCAAACATAAAGAACAAACACAAAATGACAAAGATAAAACTTACCCATTCTTCTGTCTCCTCATCATTTTTCTTCTTCTCTAGCTTTGCCTTTGGAACATTAATTCCATCAACAAGGATTGCATCTCCACGAGCCTCATTATAACATGGAATACAGAAATAGTGCCGTGCATCCCCAGCTCCCATGGTATAATACATTGCATTTCGTTTAATACGAGCACCACACTGTGTGCAGTATATAGGTGGTGGTTCAAAAATGAGCTTCTCAACTGCACACAGCTGACAAGAGTTCTCAGTCATTGAATGCTCCATTGCTTGATTCTTTTCTGCCTTTGCTTTACTCTGAAACAAAGAACAAACTTATCAACCCATAATATGGACAACTGATGTAAGAGAGACTTAAAAAGCATATGCCTTATCAAGATAAGATTGGAACATTTACACTATAATTGACCTGTTAAAATATGCATGCACATGCCCCTAAAAGAATGAGAAAGCAACTAGGACCTTCAATACTAGCACAAAGAGTCAATAATATTAACAAAAATATAGCAAAGATGAAAGGACATCACTTGAACATGTAGAGCTAATTAATATATTTTTTCCCCTATCCCAAAAAAAAAAAATGATGCAAACTCCTTTATCTTAACCTGATCCTATATACAAGCCATAGCATCTCAATGATTTAATTCAACCACAATTTTTTCCAGCAAAAAAGAATGGTAAGAGTTACATGACATAATACTCTTATATATAAAATACTTTCTCTAAGAATGACTGACATACCTGGCCAACCCACTGCCTGAGGCCATTTATGTGCTCCCTAACTTGTTCTGGAGTGAACAATTCGGTCAGTGATACCCCCTTTACTTTTGGCTTTCCAGACTTGGTTCCAGCCACATTTTCAGCAGGCTGGGTCACATTTTCTTGCTTAGATACATCACTCTCATTCTCAAGTTTAATATTTTCTTGCTTAACTAAAGCAGTACGATCCTCATATATGATAGGCTCACCATCAGGCCTTTGGTTGCCAATGTCATCCACATTATCCTTCATGTCACTGTTATGGGGACATCCTCGTCCAGAACTTACAGAAGCTTCAGTCTTTACTTTCATAAACTCTGACTTAATAGGCATACCAATTTTTCCTGGTGGGTAATCTTGGTGCTGAACATCTTGGGACACATGAGGTTCAGAAATTGCAGAAGCCAATGCAGCATTGCTATAAGGAGCAAAAGATCGAGAGGATTGTTCCAATTTCATGCGTTTTAAAGAAGGCTGTATATCTTGTGAACTTTCAACAACAGGGGGAGTTTTAGGAATCACTCCACCTGAAGTGTCTCCAGTTTTACATGATCCACCAACTGAACTCAGCAAATGAGAGCCAGAGTTAGGGGAAGCACGTTCTTTTTGTTGATGCAGATACTTCTTCACAGGAACACAAACAGGGCAACAAGGGTTTCTGCACTGCCTGTGGTGATTTATCAAACTTCTAGAATGCCAGCAACGAGGGTATGGGCATTGAAGTGAATTACAATTCTCCATATGTTTCCACAATCTTTGAACAGTAATGCAATGAACATCCTGACACTTGCCTTCAGGAGCTGTACATCGACGAGCATGGCGCAAGAACAAAAGCCATCTTTGTTGATTTCTAAACTGTCGGTCACGGTTCCCACTGCTAGATCTGCAGATAGTATCTCTAGAATTTGGGGGCTCTGTTGTGCTTCTTGAATTGGCAGGTTGACCAATAACAGATCCATCTGAAGATAAATTATTACGCTGAGCTTCACCTTGCCCAGCTATCCTCTGGCGAAAATCCTCTTGTATATGCTCATGATTTGATATGTTCCCAGTCATTTGAGTCCCTTCCAATGATTGAGGATGCCACTGACCCTGAGGAGCTAACTCTGATTGAGATCCTACAAAAAATAAGTTAAAAACATTAGCAGATTTTATGAGTGAATGATGTGGATGAAAATTTTCCAGCATAGGTTGAGAAATTTGAGACAATAACAAGCAGATATCATGCAGACCAGAAGAAACAGATAAATGTTGAGCACCCATAGAACGGTCTTCAGAAGGATTCAGCTGAAATTGGTTTTGTGACACAGGCATCGGGAATTGCTCAGAAACTTGTGAATGCATCACTTCATTCTGCTGCTCGATTCCAGGTTCATGCTTAACTTCACTGCCTATATCAGGCATCACCTGAGAAAGACCATATGCATCATTGTTTAACAAATGCTGTTGCTGCTGCTGCTTCTGATGACAGTGATCTTGAACAAATTGTTGCTGGTGTTGAAATTGATGAGGTTGTTGCTGAAATTGTTGCTGCTGATGAGACTGAAGAAGACTGTCTCTTGAGGTTAAGGGGGAAGGGAAATTCATCTTCTCTGATTGATCAACTGCTTGAGGCTTTATGTGTGCAGCCTGTGGTGCACTATGTAAATTCGACTGATTACCGATCATCGCAGAGCTGGTTTTGGACATGGGCAACTGCAAATTCGCTGTAAAATTCTGATTATTTGTAATTGTTCCAACTGAGGTTACTCCATAGAAGCTCCCAGTCCCAAAATTATCAGCGTTGCTCATGTCATATCCATCACCTGATGAATAAATTGTTGGTTGTAAAATATCATTTTATACAAAGAGGAAACTTAGCTTCTAAAGTTACGTATGAAGCAGTAGACATGATTCAACAAAAAAGAAGGGGAAACATGCAGACAAAGAGAGATAGGTTACCCTGCATTAGTGAACGCTGATGATCAAAGTGTTGTTGCAAAGGTTTGGATGAATTAGCATAAGGGGTGGTCGTTAAATAGCCCTCAGAAGTGCCAGGTTCATTCATAAGTGGTAAATTGTTCCCAATAATCCCTAACCCACCATTTAGAGATCCATTAGAGAACCCATAAGATTTATGCTGCAAGCCAGACCTTATACCACTACCCATGTGACTGCCGAGGTTGTGTAATATGCGGCTGTTTTGAGCACCAACATGCTGCTTTTGCTGCTGTGGCTGTGATACCATTGTAGATTCAACGGTTGAGAACCCACCAACATTATTAGAGGATTCCACATTCATATAAGACAGATTACTGCTACTACTACTGCTGTTGTTATTATTACTGTTAAATCCAGGAGTAGGAATCATTTGACTTGTAATCCTCTGGGCTCCCATTGATGAAATGTTTCCACCAGAACCCATGCAAAAATTGGCAGGTGATTGTTGATATCCATTGGACAAAGTCCCTGGAAAAGTAAATTATGTAATGCTGGCATAAAAAGGAGAAGTAATCAGGACTATTGAAGAAACTATAAGAATTAAATATACCATCAGATCTATTGAAGGAACCACTCTGTAAGCCACCAGCTGACAACAGGCTTCCTGCGTTGACAGTTGTAGGTGCTATGGTATTACCTCCAGTGGCAGCAATCACTGAACTATCTACAGAGGATGTAACAATCATTGATGAATTCACATTATGTGACATCCCAGGTGTTGGTATCATTGTACCAATAGAAGAGGAAGAATTTACAAGTTGCTGACGTCGTTGATTATGGTTATTGCCAGCTCTTCCCTTAAGCAGACTACTCAATCGAGGCTCTAATGTCTCTAAATTCATATAATCCTCCTAAATAGGAGTTGCAAATGTATAACAAAGCATAAGATTTAATTATCACATAAAAAAAATTCTTTATTATGAATTGCACATGTATAACGAGATATAAAACTTAATTGTTTCATACAGAATAATAAACTCTTGATAACAATCCTAGAAATGATATACCTCATTACTTCAATTTGACAGGATTTAAATATAGATGGTAACAACAAGTTTATCCTTGGAAGAGCTTAAAGATTTTCATAAATTAATAGCTGAGATAAATATTTTGTTAAATAAAAAGCAAAGAGAAAAAGAAAAACCATTGTGAAAGCAGCTTTAAATAGACCCTCCTCTAAGCGTTTTGAAATATCCTTGACCTTCATTCTTGCTGTTTCATCAATGGGTTGCGTATGGCGGTGTAATAGGATAGAAAAGCTGAAAAGAGTGAAATAAAATTCTGTTCAGTTACTGCAACAAAAATATATCTCAATTGGATACTACTTTCAGACAGAAGTGATATAATAATGTGGCAATTATATGACAGTAACCCATTATTCCCAAATAATATAATGCATCAATGAGGTAACACATCCCTTGAAATTAAAAACTTTGTCATAGTGTTATTTTCTTTGTCCAACAAAATTTTAATGGACCAAAGGATTAGTTAATATTCTTTTGCACAAATCAATTAGTTTCTTGGTTTATCATAATCAAAATAAAGCAGAAACAAAAAGAGTGGATTTCTTTTTTTCTTTTGATGACCTGGGAACCCCCACCCATAAAAGAGTGGATTTTTGTTGGTGACAAAAGTATAAACAGTAGAAAGCAATCACAGGGATCATTAGTTCCTTGATCAATTTCTCCAGAACACAAGCAGTAAATCGTACCAACTTTTTTAATTTTATTTTCTTCATTTTTTCTTTTTTTTGAGAAAAAAGAAAGGGGGGAAAAATACAGCCGAGGGACAGATGTCCAGAAAATATAAAAGAACATGAAGGTGTGCAAAATAGATCTTATTAGTGAACCACAATAAAAAAAGAAAAAAAGAAAAAGCAAAATCTTCCAGGAGCATTGGTTCGCAAGGAAATTAAATATTTCATCTTCCCCCCTTGAATATGTACCGATAATTCAAATATGGAAGATAAAAATGATTAAAATATGTTAAGAATATGAGGCCTACAAAATATCAAGAAATAGTTACAGACTAGTAACTACTCAATAAAGATTATCTTTTTCAAAATATTGAAACTTAATGTAATGATGGGTTCTACGTAAATCATCCTGATTCCCAAGTCCATGTGAAAGCTAACAATAAAAGATAAAGAAAGGAAAGATCCTGCTCACTCAAAGAAGTTCTAAGAAAAGATCACCAAGTAATTATGATATCACATGAGATACTTTACCTTATTTGATAATTACAAGTCCTAGTCCAATGGGTTCTTACTCTAAAAACAAAAAGATACCACATAAAATAAAGGTGCTTCACATATAAAAATATGTATATATGCATAAGACTGAGAGTCCTAGTGAGAGTTAAAAAGGTTACATATTATGACAAACCACTGCAGTTTAAAAATCATCAGCTTGAATTAATAGTGAAAGGTGAACATGTTTCATAGATTCAAGCAATGATTTTAGCATCCATCCACATTCATACGTCAATCTACACATTAAATATCTTTTTGCTACCACAAATTCATAATATAAATATGTTAATACTGAAAACAAAATTGTGCAG
The DNA here is from genome assembly GCA_026122585.1 of Anacardium occidentale. Taxonomy (NCBI): domain Eukaryota; kingdom Viridiplantae; phylum Streptophyta; class Magnoliopsida; order Sapindales; family Anacardiaceae; genus Anacardium; species Anacardium occidentale. The sequence continues at coordinate 110,629 of JAJEJH010000501.1, read as the reverse complement.
CAGAGGAATAATGATATTTTCAGTATCACTTAGTACAAGAAGATTTCTTTTCCTCAGTTAACAACATTGCCGGAAATATTATGTAGTTCTAAAGAATGTTACTTCTAAATTCATTCAAATGAAAATTATCTTCCTTCATTGTAGGTAAAAGTGATAATGTCATATAAGATATTTGTAAACAACCTTAGAGTACCCAACTTCACCAGCAATTACCTTATTCCCAACCAAGGAGGAAGATGAGGAGAAAGGGAAAAGAAATAGCTTACACACCATATAAATTAATACGGCATTCATAGAATTTAGGTTTATGCTAATTTGTTTCTTTTTTTCATATTTTATTTACTTCCTTTTTTTTTTAAGCCTACTGGTGGTTAACTACCTTCATATTTTTTCTCACCATTAACAAATGCTGTGCCATATTTCTTATCAAAAATTAAAAAACAAAATAATATATATATGCTAAACGCATAACAATAACAGAACATACAAAAAATTGACTTACATCCTGTCACGGATGAAACTCCGATCTCTGAGCAACTCAGCATCCATCAGCATATTATGCTGCTGAGAAACCCCAGCAACAACTACACTACCACCACCACCAACTAAATTTGCATTTGATTAAGTGGCAATGCATTCCCGTTTTGCTGTGGCAGCCCCCCTTGATTAGGAACTTGCCCCGCCAATGTACGTGCCTGTACATTCATTGCTTCTTCTATTTCGTCTAATCGAAAATAATACTACCAAATAACTGATCTATAACTCTTTTCGCCAATAAAGGATCATCCCACTCTTCACTCATTCTCTCTCAGTATTCACAAAATCTAAGATGCCCAAATACCTACGTTCAAGTACACAGACGATTAATGAACCTCAATTTGAAAGATAAGATAAAATTTGCAGCAATTTATGTTAGTTTAATTATGATTAGAAAATTAGGAAGTGGATCCTATGCTAATTGGGGGCAATTAAATATCGATTAAGTTAAACCCTAGCTTCTTAGGTCACTCAATTAAAGAATAGAATAAAACGAACCTGAATTGAGGATACTACAATTAATCAAGAGCAGAAGGAATCGCAGGCCGTACGGTCGCAACGCCAACAAAAAACGATGATCGACGACTTGGTTCGGAAAAGTAAAATATAGACAGAGAGATGAAGTCACCGCTTGAATCGCACGTGTCAGGTAAGAATCTTACGCGGGTAAATTTACGTAACGGAGGCGACCAAGCAAGGAGAAGGTGATTATAGTTATAGCAAATACGATTTGGGAATCGATCGACACAGGAATGAACAGGAAATATCTAGTCCAAAGCACGAGTTGAATTAATATTAGGGGGATTCAAGGATTAATTTTTTATTTCTCGCAACAAAATAAAAAAACGATATTATTATAAATTTTTATAAAAAATTTTTGTTTTTAAATTACTTATTTATTATTTATTTCTTTTCTATGTCAGGCTTCTTCTTTTTTCTTTTTTTTTTTAGTTTTATACAATAATTTCTCAATTTATTTTATTTGTTTTTGTATTAAAAATAAAATAAAGATGATATAATACTCAAAACTATGAAAACACCCCTGCAAAGCTAAAACTGAATTCAAGTCTAGTTAGTTTTAGTTTGAACTCGTTTAAACAAGTCTGAAATAAGGTATTTAAAATTTATTGAATTTAAGTCTGAAATAAATTTAGATTTAGAAAAAATTTAATTTAAATTAAATAAAATGATATCGTTTTGATTATATATTAATCAAAACGACATGATTTAATAATTTGGTGGATCAAGTTATAATAACAACTTTAACGAGTTTGAGTTAAAGTTTGGATTCAATTCAGATCCAACACTAAGTAAAGCTAATATAGTGATTAGAGAAAGATTCAACAAGAATATGAATATGACAGGATTTGTAATTAAAAGTTTAACAATAATAGAAGGCGTATCGATCATTTCTGCAAAGTTTGGGTGGGAACTGTATATTTGACAGGGTATATAATTAAAAGTTTAAAAAACTGTGGTACCCCAACAGAATAGTGTGACATGTAATTACAGTACATTAACAGACTGTATGAATATGAGTGCATGGTAAGCTTTGATATTGCGCTTATATTTGGAAATTTCTGGCTAGGACAGAGAAAAATGAGAATGAGGAGACTATAATCCCTTATTTGCAAATTTCGAGCTTGGAATATAACTGAAAAACAATTTAATTTTCGAAGATTTAAATTCAGCTAATTTTTTAAAGGAATAATGGTATTTTAGATTATTGAAAGCTTTTGGAAAATCTGCTACAAATATGCTTCTCACTTTCGGCTTTTAAGAGCCCATATATATGTGATTTTTTTCGTCAAAGACATATCGTCTTCTTCTTCTCTGTCTTCTTTGTTGTGTTTGCCTCCAGAGAAGGAGCTGTTTGTCAGCCTGCATGACCACCTGGTTCTCATTGATGATGGGAAAAATGTTGGCTTTGGTGTTGTGTTCATGGATTTTGAATTTCTGGAGATTTTCATTACGAACTTGTAATTTTTTAGGATGATATCTGAATTGCGGTTTTTGTGAAATCTAAAATCAATAGTCGGCGCGGCGATAGGCTTCGACTGTCTCCCTAGGAGCTGAAAACACTGAGAAGAAAGGTAAAGGGGTGCGATTCGCCAAGCTGTGGGGCAAAGAAATCCGGCCGGCCCTGGCGGTGAAACTTTTGAACCATAAGATGGTGGCGATGCATCATCTCCTGGCGGTGTAGCATCTGTTGAAAGCGGTGGCGGTGGACGTGATGGTGGTGTATTCATTGCACAAAACTTCGTAACACAAAATATCTTATATGAAACGAGCATGCGTTTATTATTAGTCAAAATTAAAATTAATTTAATAGACAAATTTAACCCTGCTTCAATCTTTATATTACAAATTTATCTGGGCTAAGGGTGGCAGAATCAGAAACGGACGGTCGCAAGCATCCATCAAATAATCTGGAGTCTGGATCACTACAGCGGTTGCGATTTGTTCCATGAACAAAAGAAACATTTTCCCTTGCTGGTTCCAATCGTGTCAGATCTACAGTTCTTTTTTTAATTCTTTATATTCCTTCAATCCAAACATTTTTACTTCTTCACTTTTCCTTTCTCTTCTGATCAACGAACCCTAACTTCAATCATCGCCGCCTTTTGACGAATTTATAATTTCTTAAGTTCTTATTGCCTAATTGTTAAGACTCTCAGTCCCAGAATGAAAGAAGGAAAATCAATTAAATTCAATCATCAACAGCAGCAGCAGCAGCAGAACGGTCACTTGTCTCCCTTCAAATTCGCCAAGTTGTTGGATCCAGATGCCTCTTGGGACAAGGTAACTGATTTTGATCGGCGTTGGTTTTGAAATTAATCTCGGGACGGTTGAACCGATGTTGTACCTTTTTCATTTAATGAATTAATGAACTTTGTGTAATTAGAAACCTTGGAATTACGTTTGAAGTTAATGATTTGGGTGCAGGATCAATTGGGGGATGTGTTACATTGGATTCGACAAGTGGTGGCCATTGTTTGTGGCTTGCTATGGGGTGCAATTCCGTTAATTGGAGGCATATGGATTGTCGTGTAAGTTGATGCTTACGCCCCCTCTATAGCTGCAGTTCATTGATAAATTCTGGGTATCCTTCTCCTATTATTTTGGAAGAGTCACTTTTAGTTGTTTTTTGTTTGTTTTCTTGTTTCATTATTTGGCTAAAGTTAGTACATTCAAAATGGAGCTATGATGTTTTGAAATCTTCTGTCAGTATGCAAAATAATCACTATACTTGGTTGCATAGTGATAATTAATCTCTTATTGTTGCTTTCAATTATGTGGACTGTTTGCTAGGTTGTTGTCTACAAAATTGAAAGATTAAAGTGTTCTGCTTTTTTAATATTGTGATATGATTTTGTTGAAGGTGCTTAAGGTAGATTAAAAAAAATACCTACAAACCTGTGTGAACTATCAGTTCAAATTTCCAAAGGCTATAGATATAATAAGAAAGATACTGTAGAGTAACATCATATTCTTTAAGTATACATGATATGTTTTGGAAGTTGACTCCGGGACTGCTTTTTTGAAGGGCTGGGAACGCCCACCTTTTCACATTTATGGGTTGCCTTTGAGTTTTGTTATTTTTTTTAATGCATAGAATGACTTGGCCCTGAATAATGTATAATTGTGACGTTTAGCAATATTGTGGTCTCTTTAAAGGACCAATACAGGTGTTGTCTTTAATTACTTTTTATCTCTCTCAATGGAGTTCAGTCTGAAAGTGTACGTGCTGAGTGAAGATTCTCATCTTTATGGTCTTTAATTTCCCTTTGTTTCCAGATTTGGGGGTAATGCTTCAAACTTCTATTTGAAATGGGTGTGGTTATCATCTCCTGTTTTGTAGGGATTTTTTTAAGCAAATGAAGGTTGTTGTTATAGTAACATATACTACTGCTAAGTCATCTAGAAACTGTGATGATCAATGTCGTTTCATCATTATGTCTTTTGAAGATTTATTTGCTAATATTTTGATGTCAATGTTCGTTTTCCAGTTTTTTGTTGATATCATCTGGGATTATATATGTTTATTATGCAATGATACTAAAGGTTGATGAAGAAGATTTTGGTGGTCATGGAGCACTGCTCCAAGAGGGCCTTTTTGCCTCCGTAACTCTTTTTCTGGTACTTCATTTCAACACTCTTTATTTAGCTTTTACGAAAAATGCTGCTTGCCTAGATACCAGCCGGTCTTAGAATTAACCCTTGCCCTTTTTTTTTTTTTTAATCTGTTCAGTTGGCATGGATTCTAGTATACAGCTTGGCACACTTTTGATTGTCTTGGGACAATTGATTTGGCAGCGGCACTTATCTCGAAGTGATGTTTGAATAATCTTGCTTAGTTAATTGAGGCAACGTTGCCATGGCCCTCAGGAAACGATTAAAACTTTTACTTGCCACAATCATTCGCATTTCATTTTCTAATGGTGCAACATTTTGATTTTGTGAAGTATGAACATGTTATTGTCTAATCCATAGGAAGTCTTCCATGAACATATTTATGGTTTGCATACCATGTTTCAGCAACTGAAATATAAAAATAACTTGTACGAACTAGTTCTCATCTACATAGTTATTTTGATGTTTTTTCATTTTGAGACATGAATTATACCAAAGACAGAATCATGTCTGGTTTCTAACTGAAGATTTTATTGTGTAACCATATCTCTTCAATCACATGAGGCAAACTTGCTTTCTAGTTTCTAATGATGTAACGAGCCAGACTTTGTGAAAAACATGATACTCTGGACTATTTTCCTTAGATGTGTAGTTGAATTTTCTGGCATAATCTGAATCGCATGCTTTTTTGCAAGTTTCAGTTTGTGTTCATTTCAAACGTAACCACAACTCAAAATTCATATTACGAATGCAACGTTAACTAACTCTACAGAGTTAATTCTACAATAAAAAGATATCCAACAGGTCACTGTTATGCCAAATATACCCTCAATTGCCCCAAAAAAGGCAGGAAAGAATTATGCTTCAATATGTAGTGATGTATAATTGTACAGGCCTCTTACATCCATCTTTGGCGTCTGTTTCTCCTTGATAGAAGATATATGCGACCATAAACCCACTGTCTACCTAGTCTCGAATTCAGTTGCTGCACAGTACAACACAATTTGGGGCTATTACATGTTGAAAGACCAAGGAATGGTATAGAAACGGAGGAGCATGATATGGATCTCTTATTAAGACTACAATATGATCAAGTAATGAGAATTTGACTCACTGTTTTGCCATTCATTAATACAAGAAAGAGCAAATAGATTTAGCTTCATAAAGCATACATTTTGTATAATTACAGAAGAGAACTAAATTACCTCAACCTTTGTGCAGAACTCTAGTAAGGATTCACATACATGACATTCTGCTCTATGGGGAGAGTTGTTGGTTTGATCTGACCTCACAAAAGCAAATACCTGCAGGAAAGTGCCAAGATCAGTCAAGAAGAATGGATTGGAGGTTGAACCATGTAATTGTCTTGTCGAATCATGACTAAATTTCTCATCCTACATATTCCAGATCGTGGGACATTCAACATATAGGTGCAAAAGTAAGATGAAGAGAAAAGCAAAATATCATAGCTTCTCCAAGTCATAGTCTCTTAGACTAACAACGAGCTAATATATGTTAGGAACTGACCTCTTCTCCGCAATTTGGGCACGACCCTTTTAATGCCACCAAATCCTTCCTCCACAGGCCTTGAAGCACTCTAACTACAAGAATTGGTGTTTCAATATAAACATGCATCAAGAGAAATCCATAATAACATTATTCATACAGAGATCCATATCAGATCAATGGAACTCTATAGTTAATATTTTCCATTGTATAGGCAAAACTGCATTGAAATGTTACCAGAAGCTGAGGCAACTGGATAGCCAATTAAAGTACCCACTGCCATGAAAAGAATGACATTTGCCGTAGCAAGAAACCCCGACACAGACGCTTGACTGCCATAGGAAATTCCCCGGCTGAGTGCATCCTGATATGCTAGAACCACAGTGTAGATCATAGGCACAACACATATAGAACTACCAATACCAAATATGAGGATCCATATGCTCGCTAATGCGAGAACCTGTGATAGATCTTCCTGCCCTACATCCATGTCAACTCAATATTCACAGGGAGAAAAGAAAATACAGTGCTCTCACTCACTAATATGCTTATTGTGTCACCAAATAATTTGTCAATTGTAATTTATTAGGTACCAAACTATGAAATCGACTTAGCATAGGACATCAATAATCCTTTTCTCGGTTCAAGAAAAAACTAGAAATTTGTGGCAGTTACATCCACTAATAGAAATAAAGAGTGGAACCAAAAAAAAATAAATAAAGAATCTCAAGAAGGAAGGAAATTTGCTTCCTGATATGATCTTTAATTTTATTTTTCTCACAAGTCCATGGTTGCCAGATGAAGTGAATATGAAATAGATGACTATTTCCTCCTCTCCCTCCATCTCTCATTTTTTTTGTTCTGTCTTCCCTGATTTTGGGAACGTAATATGAACATACAGTAATCACTAATGACTCTGATTATTGAAGAGCGTATGGTAAACAAATTCCATCGCCAAAAGAGAATTACCTCCGCATCTGCATATGTTGACTGTCGCCGGATACTACAACGAGGATACTTAACAACAGATTTTGAGCCATACCACCGCAACTTTAACTGTTTCAATAAAAAAGAGACTGTTTACCATTACACACTTTTGACATCATTTACATCCAAATAAGACCACTTTTATGGCATATGAAGTTACCTCCACTCTATCAAACATGTCGTCAACTATCAAAGGTTCTCCACTGTAATATGCATCCCGCGCCTAAACAAGGACAACCAATCAGATCAAAAGAGCTTCTCATTATTCCTATATGTACTACAAATAAGGCATATTATCCCAGAAGGCAAGAGGCTATCACATATTGTCTCTCAGACATGAAATTTTAAAAAAACTATAATAATAGGCTAATTTTAACAAGGTCATGAACAATGACTATGACTTCAATTCACCAAAACCTTTAAGAACAGTGTTGTTTGACCATGACAAATAAATTTGACAAAACATACATCCCCACTGATCATAACCAAAACTCTGCTTATGAGTGAACGACAAGTTTCTTACAAAAAGGCCTGTTTGATTTGCAATTAGAATACAATTTCCCTCCAGAAAGATGAAAATCTTATAAGCTTTGGTGTCTTTAAAAATTTTTCGCCAAACAATCCTAAAAAGAAGATTAAAATCTAGAATTAACAAAAATATTGTTGCTTTTGTATACTGTAGTCTCTTGATTTGCCTCCGAATTATACTAAGAAGTCCAAAAAATTTTAAAATAAACTAATACGAGTCCACATGGCAAGTGTTTCAGATGAAATTACAAACATTATTATGAACCGTAAACAGTTTAACTGAATTAAGCAAGATATTATATGTTTAAATTTCAATTAAAAAAACTTCTAAAATAACTAAAATTCGACCTAAACGATAGAAACTTAAATTAGCATAAAGAAACAATAATTTACTTGTCGATAGAGAGCTTCAAGAGTTTCTTTACTGGCAGTCTCGATAGGTCCTACGTATATGCACGACGGACCCTCCTTGTTACACGTCGCGGCGGATGCCGCGGCGGCTCCATGGCTGTTGGTGGATACTCGAACCGAAAACGGAGCTCCGGTCCTGCCGTTTCCAGATAATTCGATGACAGTGGATCCAATCACGTGAGGCGCGACGGAGTTGCACGTGCCGGCCATGAACCAAAGAGCAGAACAGGCACGCTACTGCAGTAAGAATAAGAGGCTGGGAGATACTTGTAGAGTGGGAGAGAAGGAGAAGCGTGTGTATCAGCCATAAGATCGAGAGAGGACCACGCTGGGATACTTAGTGGACGAAATTGCCCTTGAGGTTCTCGTTTCGTTTTCGCAGTGATCGCTTGATGCCGATTTTTATTTTCTGACGTCGATCATGATTGGCTGTGGATTTGTTTAGTTTTTGCCAGCGTAGAAGAAAACAACGACGTGTCGTATTCAACATCTGTTGAAAACTAACTCTACGACTAGTCCTATTATGTGTATTCCGAGTGAATCATAAATTTAAAAAAATAAAAATTGGAATGAAAATTAAAGCGTATTTTGTGTGTTTGAAGTGAAAGTTTGAAAAAATAATTAAACGTGTTTTTGAATTAAAATTTAAAGAAAAAAAAAACATATTGGGCTCTGTCTATTTGAAATGAAAATAAAAGAATTTAAAAAGTGTATTTGTCAATGAGAATTTTAAATATATAAACAATTTTAATAAATTTAAAAATTGAAATTAAAAAAAACTGCAAATGAAATTAAAAATTAAAAGAAAACTAATAAAAATTGAAATGAGAATTAAAATTCACTTTACCCCCTTCAACTCCTCAAATTCCCTAACAACCCCCATTTTTATAACTTTTTTTTTTTTATAAGTCAAAAACTCTATTTATATGAGTCGATCGATCTTAACTAATCAATTAAGATAAATTTGAAGTCTGTGATCATTTAAATTTGCAATCACATATTAAATAACTTGATCTTAACAACCACCTCTATAATATGATTTTGATAACTATATTTAATTTTAAATTTTAATTGTTTGTAAGGAATTGAGAGTGTGTGACGGTTCTTGAAATCGAATTGTTAGTATTTGAAAATAGAAATATTTGTGCTCGAATCATGGAAAAGATATTAAAATTTTTAAAATACCCCCAAACTTTGTTTAAATTTCAAAACCCCTTAAAATTTTTATTTATGTCTACAAAATTTTTAAAATTTATAATATATGTTAAAACATATGATTAATAACATTTATGACCCTAATTTGTTTTTGATAAAATTATTATTTTTGAATCTATTAAGAACATATTAAAAATGAAAGTAATTCTACCATAAAAATATATAAAAAACAAATAAAATTATAATAAAATTGATATTAACTTAATAATCTTTTAATAATTAGAATGTGATAATCCAATACCAAAACCTTTTATTACCTTATTACCCAACAAAGTAATAACAATAATAATAATAATAAAAGGTAGATTATTATATTAATCACATATTTCCAATAACCACACATATAATTGGTATTCAAAGTTAGATGTTGAACAAGCTTGAAGTTCTATATTACAATCATATCCATAATATAAGATGCAGTAATACGACTTCCAGCTCCAAGGGTTTTCTGGGTTGATACATGATAAACCGGATTGGCAATCAATAGTAATACATTCATGCAAATAGCATTATTGATAGATTGAATACAAAATCTTGCCCCAACTCAATTCTGGGTTAGATAGCAATCCTTGTTAATTTGAGGGTCTCATTACAATACCAGCTCTCAGGCTGTAACTTGCTTGCCATTCTGCAGATTTGAGGAAGGTCAACAGCTGCTTGTTCTCTAGTATTCTCAAATTTCTTTCCATTGACATTTCATCAAAGTTAAGCAATAACTTTATTGAACAGTATTTGCTGAGAAAGGCCAATACACTACAGTGTGCACAAAGGTGTTATTTCCTTCTGCTGGCTACCAGTAAACATCCAAGAAGGATGCCATGCAACCAGTTTGAGCTTGTAAGAGAAAAGGACAGAACTGCCACCACCCTCTCAGTTTCAAGGATTGGAGGCAATAACAACCTAATTCTGAAGGATCTTGCAGAGAAAGCAAGCTGTTTTAAGGATGTTAAAGTTAGCATGAAGAAGTGTCATCAAAGTTAAATTTTGCCTCAAAGAAACAAGTAACGAAAGTGAGAATCAAAGGGAAGGATGCCACAATTGCGAGACCCTAGAAGGCTTCGCCGCCTCTGTGATATGCATTGCTCAACAAAGGCAGCCTGACTTGGTGGAAGGTAACGAGATATCCATACGACCAAATTTGCATCATCCACCAATCCTTTGGCAAAACACTGCAACATTTTTGGAACCAACAGCTTCCCTTTGATGCTAACCCCAACTGAAGCCCGGATGTAATCATGCTGAGCCTCTTGAAGCTCCTCCCTTACATTCTTTGCAGTGTAGATCCTTACCTACATTTGCCATTAATTGTCATGTTAATTTATGATTTTCACATACACAATATATAGCAATTATAAAACCAAGCAATATCAGCATTAAAATGACTCGAAATACCGCAGGTGATGAGTACATTCCGCAGCTTAAAGCAAAAGCTACAAGTGGTTCATACACATCAATTGCAGACTTCTTTTGCTCCTCCAATACCTTCAACTTGTGAATGGCAAGCAACAAAGCCTAGTAGTAATTTCCATGAACAAAAGTTAATTAGGGAACAAGATATCACAAGAAAATTTAATTGACCAAGACATACATACATACATACATACATACATACATACATATATATATACATACATACATACATACATACATATATATATATATATATACACATACATATATATATATATATAGTTTTAATCAGGTACATACGATTTGAGGCCTATGTAATGGTGGTTTCATCTTTAGAATTACATATTCAATAGCTGCTGCACTATAAGAGTGTCCACCAACGGTATATGCTGCCTAGAATTTAAGAAAAACTCATCAAATGCATATAACTGGTCTTTAAAAGAGTCCCAAAAGCAAAGTATTTAAATATAACAGAAATATGACGATTATGATCAACAGTCAAACCTTTTGCATCAAAGAGAAGAGCTTCAAATCACTTCTAGGGACTCCATATGCCAAATGAGCCTGCCAAGAGTAAACAAATAAATAAATAAAAACGTAAGTTAGCCAGTAATTTCCATAAATTACACATCCTTACAAAATTTGCTTCATAGTATGCAGATAAACTTCAAATTTAATAGAAGAAAGAACCATACATGCATGATCAATGCATTATATAAATTGATCCAGAATGCAAGCTTCCCATCGGAACTTAAGTGGATAGGGTTCACTTTGGCCAATCGCTCAACAAGTGTTCTGCACTCCGAAAAACAATGACAATAGATTTGATCAGCTCCTGTGTCAAATAAAAAATTTAACCTTACAAATAATCAAAAAGTTTAATAGGTGTTGTACAACAATTCCATTCCTCTAAACAGAACAATAAATGAATTAACCAAATTGTTGAAGCCCATTGTTAGGAATTACCCCCAAATTGTCATTTGATTAGCATAAATATAGAACCTCACTAAGTTTATAGGAACTCTTTATATACATACAATGTGGAATTGATGAAAAAAAACAAAAAAGATTATCAAGAGTTGCTTTGTAACCAAAATCATAGTACAGGTAGTCCGAGGTATCCAACAAAAAGAACACAAATAACTTGCAATAAAGTTTTTAAAGCATAAACCTCTTCCATAGTTTATGATCTGTCACTAATCAATCAACAAATAAAGGAAATAAACAACCAAAAGCTAAATGGCACCCTACCTGAACCTCTTTAGAGCCCCTGAAGCATATTCTAGTTGCTTCTTACCAACTGACATCCATGATACTTCAGTCGCTAATCCATAGTTTCCAATGTCTACCCAGCTTAACTTTCCACGTACTTTGTAGGGATCAAAAGTATTCTCCGAGGCCAATATTCCGGGGTTACTCTGTACATCAATTTGTGGACTCTGCACCCATGATGATATCATTGAGCGTTCAGATGATGACCACCACGATGAACTAGAAAAATGTCCGCGTGGTGAAACAGAGGACAAGTGGCTCTCTGATGCAGAGGATTTGGATGGTACAGCAGAATCTGCCAGAGACATAAATATATTTTTCATACATCGCACCATTTCTTCTGATAATTGATTAGGGTTATCCCAAAAGCCTTCAGGAGGTATTCCAGTAGGAAGCCTCTGGAATTCCACAAAATGACTTGGTTTGGAATCTGTCTTTCTAGACGTTTTCTTCTCGTGGGAATGCACATTTGAATCCTGATGCACAATATAATAAACTAAAAGCTCACAAACAAAAGATAGAAACCTTCTTATCACAACTTAGTTGTGAACAAGCATAGTCTTTCATATTGAATTAATTAGTGTGTGGTTCAATTTCAGATTTGTTAACCCTAACCATTAAATCATTCAATAATGGGACAAAAATAATTAGACACTCCCTACATTCACAAAATATGTTAAGCTTGATAGTGTAAATAATAGCACCGTCAATTCTCATTGAACTGTAGTTGTTGGGAGAGCATTAAGACATCAAGAAATTTCAATAACGAGGAGGCACTAACCATAAACTTCAAGATGGATTAGGCCTTTGATATAATTAGAAAGCATTATAGCCCCTAGCACAATCATAAAGTTAAGATTTCTACCGGTCTGACAAAATATAGAGTGATACCTCCATTATTGACTCTGTACAACACAATTCCCCATTAGATTCTGATGATTGGCCTCCCTGCTCCTGGCATGAGTAACCTTCTGGGCAATGACCCAGTTCAGGGTTTAAATGCTTAAAACAATAATGAATACGTTGACGTAAGAAGCAATTACATGTACTGATTACACATACTATAAAGAACATTCAGCTAAGACATGGCATAGTTGCTGTTGTGCACACCTCTCAAGTTTTAGCATTACACATATAAAGATTGTTTACATTTTAATAAACAACACTCTACCAGTATGTGTCTAGTTTTCCTTCATGATATTGAGAAATTGGGATATGGTTTCAACTTAAAACTGGATTGGTGATTATCTAGGAACCAAGATTGTAAACTAGATAGTAGTACAATGATTATTTATGAATAATGAGTAGCTCCAACAAGTACATGTCATATTATACCTGGATATTTAGGGGAAAAAATAGTTTCTAGTGTTCACATAATAACATGTAAAAAACGAGCACTATCAACATTAAAAAAAAGGTCTCGTAAGAGGAGCAGCACCTAAACTCTGTGCTATTTCTTTAATTTAAGAAGGATATGTTTGGTAAGGTGATCTAAAAGAAATTTTATAAACTTGAGTTGCTTCTTAAAACTTTTAATCTATAAAATGATTGATATTACACTTAAAAATTGCTTCAATTTAATAAACAAGGAAAACTAAAAAAAACATTTTTTCTTTTAAATTTATTGGAATTTTAAATAAAAAAGACCCTTAATTTTTAATCATCTGTTTGAAGAAACACAACCAAATAATAAAGTTTTGATAAATTTAATCACAATAGTCTGCAAAATTACTATAGTAATCAGGAAGAAGTTATGCATGAAAAGAAATAAATTAATTACCTGGGATCCTATACAGTCAGAGGAGCAGTTAGTCAACGATAAAGAAGATGAATGCCTTAAACGGTATTCAGCAAGCCTTCGTTCATTTCTTTCTTGACTAAGCTGGAAATGTAACAAGAGCATTTCTTGTTCAAGTTTTGAAACTGAAATCTCCAGTACTGCAATACTAGAGAGAAGCTCCCCAACCTGTACAAATATGAGAAAAGAAAGATTTTACAACAATGTCAAAACACGTAATAGAAACCTTGTGCATGATTGCATCAGAATTCACAAAGCCACAAATCAAATTATGGACATTAGTTAACCCTTGATGTCATCTCATAAGTCATCAAAGATCAAAGTCTGTGGCCCAGAAGGTAAGGTTAAGCTTTTCAAAACCCAGACAAAATGATTTGGATGATGCATAAACCATCAGAGTTCATGGACTAAGCTTTCAGTAGGTCCATAAACTCTACTTTGATAGTGTTTAACATCTTGAAATTTTATGTGGTCCTGTTATTATGCCTTATATGGATTTGAAATTGTGGAAATTTATACAGTGTTGAATTAATGAGTTACTGCATGTACCATTAGTCAATATAACAATATTACCAGTTTTGTGAAATATATTACACAGAAACACCTCCTTCGATTTGCAGTAAAAAGAAAAATCAAACATTAGTAAACAATGATAATATGTATTGTAGAAAAATGCATCCTCATTATGAGAGTCTGGGTCCAAGAAGTCAAATCATGATAATGCTGCATACAGTATACAATACATGCAGCCTGCCCAAGTACACTATCCATTGCACAATGAAATACCAATATTTCCCTCAATTAAATAGAAGAATATAGTAGCCATGTCCATAAAGGTAAAAGGAATTTGCTCTACACATTAAGTAGTTTGAGCTAAAAAATCTCAGACAAGTTGTTAGATGTAATACATAGAAAAGGTTAATTGTTAGGAGCATAGCATGAAAAAGACGCATATAATTGCTTCTAAATATAGAAATTGGTCATGGCAAAAGAAAATAGTATAAAAAACAAATATATGGCCTACATGGTGAGGGAGGCATGATGGACTGGATATTTTCACAGCATTTTTCTTATTAGCATTTTCCAGAATAATATGCAGTTCCATCTCTTCTTGCAACTTCTGTTGTAACCTTTGTACCTGTTACATTAATATTCCCATGAGGCTACAGTATATTACAATGAATCTATTTTAACTAAGCCTGTAAATTTATTTTCTGGAACCATGGTTGAGATTAAATTAAGCAGGTAAAATATTTCCTAACAGCAAGGTTAAGAAGCATATGACAGAATGACATCTAAAAGCTAACTGAAGAAGACAATCTCTTCTGCAAAGAAAATAAGCAAACATAACACAGCAATTGTGAGAAAGTGAGGAAAGCTGCTAATGAATTTACCAATCCAGCCATGAGATAATACCCTGCTCAAGCTCAATGAAACACATACCAATGATCACATAAGTACAACCATACACTAATGGAATAGAACCCTGAAAAGAAACAAGCACTGAGAGGATGACAAAGGTGAACAAATGTTGATAATTTAGTTTTATGATCATTAACATATTTAATTACTGAACAATAGCTCAATAGCATTCCCCATCTAGATAACTTGAGGTTATTTGTCTCTAACTTTTAAAAAAAAATAAAGCAAATTACTCAGAAAAGCACAATATAAGCAGCAGTGTTTCAAAGTTTCAAGCTTACATCTTCCTCAAGCTGAAGTCTGTATGGGTAAGAATCACAGTTTTTAGCACTTCCACGGCTTTCTGCATCTTCACTACAGTCCCACACCTAAATCAATCACCTAGATCTCGGTCAACAAAGGATTTTTAAAGACAAGAAAAAGTAAAGGAAGAGGATTATAATTATAACTAATAAGATGTTGTGGAAGTGTCTCAAATTGACCAAGTACAAGAAAACTTAACAGAAAGCTAACAAATTCAACTGCCACTCTATTTCAAGCTTTGGACTGGGGAGAATATAAATTTGAAAGGGCATCAAACTGAAGTCAACAAGAAATGAAGATTTTAATACGAAGCCATTTGCCCATCTAAATTGGCATACGGCAACTCAAAACTCATGTTATTGGATGTAATTTAATTACTCCCATTAAAATACAATATAGAATTATTCAAAACCAAGAAAAACCTCTGAAAATGGGAATCCAAAAGGAAACACCAGAACAAGCCAATTGACAAAAGTTACATAGCACATGTCCTAAAGGAAATAAGAAAACAACATTGCACCCAATAGCTTGGTCCATTTACGTTGTTCTCAATCTTTAGCCACATTGATCTCAACCCAACACTATGACCCACTTAAAAGAAATGCCTATCTCAGTACTAACCTCTAAGGATGAATTATCACTGTGGGATTCATCAACGACATCTAATTGAGAGTCTGACTTATAGTAACTAGCTTCAGAACCGGAAAATCTGGAGATTGAACTATTTCTGTATGAAAATTTCAACATTATCAATAAAGAAAAAGAGCATAAAAATCCATACCCTTAAAAACACAGGTAAGATTGGGGGGAAAAAAAAAAAGAAGGAACAAGCCTTACAAGCTGAAGGCAGATCGCACAACTGGAGAGTCGCACATCTTGTAATCATGAGATTTGGCCATCATTAAAAATACATCCTGAAGTCCCCAAAATGCGCGGCTTTTTTCTGCTCATATAAAAACAAGCATCATAAATACTGCAGATCATAACAAACATCAACTGTGCGTTTTTTAAAGTTTATCAAACTGTTAAATTTAGCAAAGTTTTATCACTCAGAATCATACAATAATAGAAAATGTATTCGAAAAGTAGAAAAAATAAAGTAATGTGTAACCTTTGAGGATGTAATAAGGACAAATAAATTCATGAATGCACATATACCAGTCACTTTCAACACATCCATACAAATACAACACAAATGGAGAGCTTAAATTCCATACCTGTTTCAGGACAACCGCCAACCAACACAACTTAGAAAGGAAGGTCAAAACAATATAAAAGCAAAATTTAAAAAGTAATAATAAGATTACATATTTGACAGTGTTAAGAATGCTGTGCTCTAAATCAATTACATTTCTACTTTCATGAAAGTTAGAGCTGAAGAAAGAAAGCAGTAAAATTTTGTGATTAAGAGGATATGATTGTCTCCAAATGGGAAAAGCAAAAGTGACCAAACCAAAATTTAGAAAGATGAGATTGTGGCAGAAAATTAATTAGCGGAGTTCTTCATGTGATTGAAGACAAAAGAAACGACTTTTACATTGAGAGTAAAAAAGACAGCATTTTCCAACATACTCACAAAAAGTTTCCAAATTTCAGCCACAGAAAAAGGAAATTGGTTGCCTTTGGTTCACTGAATATGATAAATATAATTATAAGACATCAATTATAGACCAAGTGAGCCTTCAGTTTCACACACCTCCCCCCAATCTAAGATAAAATCTTTGATATGAGTAAACAGAAAGTCAAAAGGAGGAGTTGGTAGGTATATACTTTGGGAGATGAAAAAAGCTCCAATACAAGGACAACGATGAAATGAAAAACTCAAAGCGAAAAAACAATCCAAATTACATATCTCAGTGGTCCCTTCTTTACTATAAAGAGAACGTTTTTTTAAAAAAAAAATTGTTCCCACAGATCGGAATATGACCCATCATTCATCGATAAACAACAATGAAGCCTTCTTTATGTATTATTGCCTCTCTATTTAACCGCCAAAACAAAAGAAAATAAACCCAAAACTTCAAAATTCAGGGTGAAATCTGAAAGGTGAAAAAATGCTTGATCCAAAAGGGTAAAAAACCAAACCTTAGCAGGAGTCTCTCAGCTTCCCACTGTTAGTGCAGAAAGCGATTGAAAAGACTAAAAATCAGAACTTTAAAAAAGCTTTCTTTTATTCTTTCTTGTAACAAGCGTAGATTCTTGAAATGGGAATAGGATCACATCATGAGAACACAACCCCTCAATCTCTCACTTAAAGTTCAACATGAAGAGAATAAAGAACAAAGATTACGGTGCTTTAATATGTATGAAACAAGCAAACCAACCTAAAACTTCAAAAATTTAAAACGACAATTAATGATTTGTCTCGGTATTTGGTCAACCAGACAAACCCAACTCCATTTTCGTTTTGAAAAAATATTATTTTTTCAGTCATTCTATGTATATCTGCCCTGCGCCTGGCCTCACACTTATTTGAATTTAAATGTATTTATTTAAGTTTAAATTTAAATTTAATTTAAATAAATTCAAGCTTAGATTTAAAAGCAAGCTTGATTCATCAGATTTAAAATTTTCAAAAATTTTAATTAAAATTAAATTATTTTAATTAATAGATATTAAAATAATATTGATTCAGTGATTTATTTTAAAAAATTCATTAATGATTTACATTAAAAACCCGTTTAAACACTTGTTAAAATTTTGATTTAATTTATCAAATCCAAAATTTGAATTCAAACTTGTATTCACCAAACTTATTAAATTTCAAACTCAGACTTAGATTTAGATTCGATTTTTTATTAATCAAACTAAACTATGCAATTTTCTAAATTCATTTTCCCCTATACCCCTTTACTCATTAAAGGTTAAGTTAGACTCTCCAAAATTGTTTTTGGAATGTTTTAAGAGAATTTTTTGTGATTTTTCATGTTCATCAAATGGTTAGGACATAAATTCTGTCGAAGGAAGACCCCAGAAAAGGTCTTTAATGAGTCTTATATTATAGAAAACCCTTCAAAGGCGTCTAAAAAGTTTCCAAAAGACACTATGAATTAAATTCAACTACCTTATTTTACATAAAAGTTGCAATAATTCTCCATATTATTACCAAAGTCTCTCTCCTCTAAATTAAAATTTCAAAAGCTTCATCTTCATATAAACCAAACCACAGGCCCGGGTTTGATTAAAAAAGGGCCGAGCCCAAGAGAGCCTGAGCCTGGGCTGGGCCCAAAGCTTTTTCACGCCATAAGATACTCTCCCTTGACAGTGAATCCAAATACACAGTGCCACTGTTTACAAAATTACATTTTACTCCTTTAAAATCATTTTTATTTCCGTTTAAACCTATGATGTGATAAATATTTCTGTTAGAAATGTTGACGTGACCATCTTGGCACACTAACATGTAGTTTTTAATAATGTATAGATAATTTGGGTGCTAATATGAATTTGTATAACTTATGAAAATGAAAAGTATCAAAAAATTTTGTTTAAGGAACAAGGAGTTTTAGTGGAGACAAGAAATGGTGATGGATTACGTATTTATTAAAGTAAATAAATAAGGACCCTGTCACTGGTCACCCATTGATGGAAGCTGAAAGGGTGATGTATGGAATATGTAAGCGTCCACTGGGCACCACAAAAATAGATTTAGAAAGAACTGACTTCATCATTCGGCCATTTGAGTTTGGCCTCTCGCGCCCTTCATCAGCTAAACAATTCTCCCCTTCCCAAACCGATCTTTCATTGTCTTCATCCTAACCATTACTTTTTCTTGCCCATCTTTGTAGTAAGTCTTTCGACAATGATGTCTAATTTTGCCATTTTCGTCACCCTGTAAAATAACATATTCACCCATTTCATTATCTTTTGCTATTTTTATAATCTATTCTTTATTGTTTATTATAATAGAATTATTTCATTCTTTTAATATTAAAATGATATTACAGTATTTTGTTATTGTTTTATTTTAGATAAATTTGGGTTTTTTCTTAAATTTATAAAAAGGGTGATATAATATTATTTATATTTTAGCTTTTTTTCAATATAATTAGTTGATAATGCAAGTGGATTAATAATATATCACCTAATAGAATAATCTTTTCATCATGTGCGATAGAATAATCTTGGGCCTCTGAGATTGGCCATGCAATTGAGCGTGGAATTGGAATGACAGT
Source organism: Anacardium occidentale (assembly GCA_026122585.1). NCBI lineage: Eukaryota > Viridiplantae > Streptophyta > Magnoliopsida > Sapindales > Anacardiaceae > Anacardium > Anacardium occidentale. The sequence goes on along the minus strand of JAJEJH010000501.1, from coordinate 90,931 downwards.
GGGTGAGTGAGCAAGGGTGAAGATTCTTTTATCCTTTCCATAATAATAATAATACAAATAAGCATGACTCGCTCACTTGCAATTGACTTCACAAATACAAATGGTTGGCCCAGGCTTTTTGGGCTCCTGGGGTGGCGTCGCCCTTTTAACCAAAACCATCAATTTTGACAACTTTTATTTTACAGAGACCACACAAAAACACAAGTTGGGCGTATTGAAAATGAAATGTGGCATTATGTTGTATATTCAATCAATTTTATAACAATAACATATGGAGATTTCGCTTGAATCTTGTAAAAAGATTCCTAGCTTTATAATAAATATCAATTTGTCATTATATATATATATATATATATATATATATATATATATATGTATATATGTATGTATGTGTGTATATATGTATGTACGTAGCAACTGAACGCGGTATCTACATGTCAATAATTTCCCATCCCAAAGGGATAACACAATTAACTAATTTTTTCAAATGTTCCAATTCAATGTATTAAGATATGGGTAAAATTACTTATGTGTATCACAAAATTATGTTTTTCTTTTGTTTTATAAATACAATAGTGTACAAAGACAAAGGGACAAGATTTTAGTATTTCATATTGTTGTTTTATCAAATTTGTTCTAGAAAACTCGATAATATAACGGTAGATATAAACTTATAATTATATAACCAAACTATTTTAAAATCTTGTTATCTTCGTTATTACTTATGTAATATTACATTTCTAATTTTACGTGTTTTTTTATGATGAAATTTTTTTCATCAATAATTTAGTTTTAGAATGAAGACTTTTGATAAGCTCTTTCTAATTTTCTAGAAAACACTTTTTCAATTTCATAGAAACATTTTTTCCATGGCTCCTCGTCGAAAACATCAAAGATTGCCCTAAGTGGATAGATCACTAAAATAATTCATAATGCTTCTCTTGTATAATAGCTCAAACTTATTGTTAAAGACCAAGGTGTCCTAATATAAGGAGTATAACCATTAGCACCTGACATTGAGGTATAATTGAATGATGCTATTGAAAACTTAACTAATGCCATCAGTGTCTTGATACAACCAATACACAATGTTACACCAATAGCACCATTATAAACCTAACTTCTTTCTCAACAATAAAAAACTATGAGGTTGCAAGCTGCTCACATGATGACCCATCCTCTCTACTAATGAAAACATTAACAAGGTGCTAGTGAGTAGAGGATCCAAAATCCTACCTAATATGTATCAAGTAGTAGACCAATTAACAGTGCTACCTTAACAACATTATAAGGACCTAGGTCTTACCTAGTGACCAATTACTACAAGGTTACCAACTTCTTACTCTACTACCTCTTGTCTCCACTAGTGAAGACATCGTGCTATCTTGACAACATTAATATGGACTTAAGTCCTCACCAATTAGCCAATTGCTATCAGGTTTCCAATTCCTTACATTTGGTGACAGTTCAAATGAAACGACTCTGAAGTATTTGAGCACCACACACAAATAGGCATAAAGAAGCATCTATCCACACTATATGATAGCTTTTAAGAATGTAACATTTTTTAAAAGGGTAATATATGCACCAAACTTCTCAATTATGCATCAACATACATTTGACGATAGTTCAAATGAAGCGACTCTGAAGATTTGAAACACCACACACACAAATAGGCATAAAGAAGCATCTATCCAAACTACATGATAGCTTTTAAGAATGTAACACATTCTAGAATGGTAGTGTGATACGGGTAATCCCTCAAAGCCTTGGTTCGATGGGGATACAGTAATAATCCTTGATGCACTATTATGCAATCCTAATCAAGGAACACTTTTTGCTATCTTTGATATTCATGAAATCCTCATCTTCTAAGCTAGATGATAGATAGTTTACTCTCTACGGAGACCCAATTTCCTTAACCTACTCTTTTTTAGATTTAGCCCCATTAGGATATGTCTTGGACATAACTTCAATTAGTTGGTCTATTTTAATTAGTGGGTCAATTCTTTTAACAAGGAAACTTTGACCACTAGAGGAGGTAACCTTTGAGTTTGTCTTTAATGAAGAGACTTTTGAGCTAGTTAAATAGTATTTATACTTCATTACAGGTTGACCTCCTAAATAAAATCTCTAAACAAAAATAAAAAGCAAGCATGGGTTCAAACTATAAGTTCTACTAGCTATTGACTATGAGTTCAATAACTAGGTAACGTCACTTATAAGTTTCATTAGTGTCTAACTCAATCAAATTGAGAAAGTTAATAATGATTTTGAGAGTTCTAACGTGTCAAAAGCTCAACCTAATTAAAATTTTAAGGTTTCAAAAAATTCAAAAAAATGGGTGAATTTTTAGAGTAAACAAACTTGAAGACAATTTTTATAACGAGAAAAAATCTTGGTCACCTAAGCTACATTGATGACACATATCATCTTTTTGAAGATTTACCTAAACATCACCTAATAAATGATTATGACAATTTGAATTATTCTGATAGCTTACAACACATGCGTCTAGCATATTAAATGCAAAGTGGAAGTGATATGCTATGAGTAAGGAGCTTGATTATCCACTTATTGTTTATCCTGCAAAAATGTGAAAAATCTATGAAACCTTACTTGAATCACTAAGGGATAGTTACTGTATAATTAAACTTCATCCATCAAAATGTATGAAAATTGTATCGAAAAAACATTTAACCATTATATAACATGTAACTAGTAACATAACCAATAACTAAATGCGTCATTTACACGTAAGATAACTCATATTATAAGTCCTTCTACTTTGAAACATTGAAAATCATGAATTTGGTTAATCACATACAACCTTTATTATCTACCCATTTGAGGATGACAAGATTATCTCTTATTTCTATTAATTAACTTAATCAATTGATTTTTTTTAATTATTTAGATTGATTGTACTTATAAAATTATATAATTGTAAATATAATATTGTTTAGAAAGCATTATTACTTTGTTGAATTTTCTCTACCAAATTTAATAACGTCAGCAGGGGGAATGTTAAATGTTCTAATTATTGCTTTAAGTAAGATGACACCATTTTTGCCATCAATCATTGCATAGACTAGTGGACAAATAAGCTCTGGTACTTGGCAGATCACACCAGCAGCCGTAAACCATTGATAATGGAAAATATAATATTATTATAATATATATTTATAAAAGAGGTGGGGTCTAAATTGCAAGATTCAAAACGATGAAAGATATATTTCAAATTGAAAAAAAAAAAAAATATTATTGAACTTTTAGAATTCAATTGGCAAGAGCCCCCACCCACACTCACATCCTGCCTACTTTCTTAATCATAAATAGACATGAACATTTTATTGGTGTGTAAAACAACACACACACACACACACACGCACACACACCTTTTTTTTTTATTATATATATATTTCATTTTTTAGTACAAAATTTATAATAAAAAATAAAAATAAAATATTAAAATGATAAATACAAATTTAACATCTTCACTTATATTTGTTCTTACAAATATAAAATTGGTGTTTAATATTTTTTTAAGAAATAATTTTATAATTTGCCTATAAATATTTTTATGTGAAAAGAATGATTTGATTTGACATAAGAGCCCTCGATAGGAGAGCAAAACAAGAAGGGTGAAAATAGAATTTTATCCAGGGATAATAATGGAGGAGCTGGTGAGGTGAGGCAGTGAAGCACGTACGTTGTTGAAGTAGTGTAATGAAGGCAACTTTGGAATGATCTAAATTTAATTGGAACGTGTAGACACGACCCATGGAGGGCGCGTGAGTGGAAAATCATGAAACAATCAATCTAAACGTCACTTCCTTCTCTAAGACAGCAGCCAAAATCATAATCTTCAATTCCAAAGCTAGCTGTACTCTTATTTGCCGAATTAACCGTAATCAGAAGCTCGTTATTTTTGGGCTTCAGATTTTGAAGCTTTTCCCTTTGAAGCCTTGCCTGTTTTTGCAAACATTATCTCCTCTTATCCTTCACCAACACTGCGCCCTTTACTCTTCATCTTCTCTCAGGTTCTTCTTCTTCCCTCTGGATTTTGCTGTAAGTTAAACTGCTTTATTATTATTTTAAAATATGTAATCGAGATGGACTTTAAATGTTTCAGGAATTGGCGAATTTATGTTGACTCAAACTCTTTGAATATTTAAATTTGTTGGCTATGTTTTAAGACTTATGAAGCTTGTATGGGATCCATTGTTGTGTGTATTGTATATATCCATGTGAATAGGTCTGTGAGATGCTGGAATTCTGTAAATGGAGGTAGTTGTCTTATTTGTTCCAAGGGAGATGAGACATGGTTCTGCTTCTGTGATTACTAAACTGCCTTTTGGTATTGTATTTGGTGTTTTTGATTTTAAGAATAAATTTGAGAGTGCGAAAAAAGAAAAAAAAATATTTTTCTTTACGATGTCTGATGGGGACTGAAGCACAAATAATTTTTTGTTGTCATGTCTAATGTCCTTATAAATATGCCAATGGTTTTTTTCTTTTCGTTGAAATCAGGTAATGTGTATGGAGCCATCAATCGTTTCAAGCAGAGCTCCTTTGTTTATGTTGTAGTTTTAGTTTAAGGTGTATGATGGTTCTACAGTGGCCAACTGTAACTTTTAGATGCTTGGAGTGCTTATAACTGCCTGCCGAGAAAGGCACTGTTAGTTTCTGGCCAAGGGAGAACTAAAAGCATTTCTTAGTAGCTTAGAAAAATTATAATCAAATGCTTTTTTCATTTGGTTGCAGTTGATTTCTTGCTCTGTTATCCAATTGATAACCTGTAAGATAACTAGGAGAGCTGCTAAAAGATTTTGCTTCCAGAAAACTGGATTTCTCTCTTGTATTGCCTGATAAGGGTGATGTTGATATTATGTTTATTTGATTTGTTTTTCTTGATGCTACATTGCTGATCGCGTTCTAGAGGGTATTGTTACAGGTATTGTGCCTGAGAAGATGATTTTCTGTATACCATGATGTAGTTCCTTCGCACTCAAAGTCTGGGGGTTTTCTCCTGTATTGAGTTAAGCAGATGACTCATTGAGTGCCATTGTTTTAGAAATGGATGAATGTTGTGGAATTAGTCATGTATTCTGAAGAAAGGAGTGATGAAGCAGAGCTTTGGTAATGGGACGTGAAAGAAATTGTTGCTGAACCCACCCTGAAACAAAGAAAGAAAAGTTTTCTGGCATGGGCATTGTGATAGTTTTTAACACATTTTTGGTTTTGCATTCTTAAGAGTGTCTGTTGGTTATGAACCTGACTACCAGACTCCTGTTCATTCAACTCTGTGAAGCCGTAAACTCTGATCCCTTATCTCGCTTTTACCCTTATTTCCCTCTTTTTGAGGGAATTCTTCAAGATTCTGAAGTTTTCCATTTGTCAAGTTTAGCTGTCACCAAAGACCATGAATCATCATACTTTCATCACTACAACTCAAACTGAGTCTAACAAAGGAGTCAATCAGCCCTGTTGCACTGCCTCAACCCCAGTTCATAAGTTTTTGATCGTTGAATCAGAAGGGCAAAGTCTATCTACTGGTGAATTTTCCTCTTCACATCCATCACCTTTTATACGAAAAGAATCTCTCAGTTCTCCTAATCATATTCAAGCACCTACATCCCAATCCTCTAAGTATTGTTTCTCACCTGGACTGAATAGCCCCGGGACTCCTGGTTCTCATCTTCAACATTCGAAGGGTTCATTTTCACGGGCTTCTGTTTTTTGTACCAATTTATACCTATCATCTTCATCAAGCTCTGAAACCCAGCGTCAACTGGGGAATTTACCATTTCTTCCACCTCCTCCCTCATACAATCAGTCTGTTTCTGCAGTTGACTCAACAAAATCTCCATTGCTTTTTAGTGAGGATATAGTGAACCCACATGAGGAAGAGCATTCAGAATCTCTTATGAAAGATTTCTTTAATTTATCTGGGGATATTTCGGATGGTAGCTTTCATGGAGCAACTTTTGCAGATGACAGTTTGGCTCTTAATGATCATTTGGAGCTTCAGTTTTTGTCTGATGAACTTGACATAGCTATAACTGACCATGGAGAAAATCCCAGACTTGATGTAAGTATGTTGTGACCTGTCTCCTGGGCATTGCTTGTTTGGCTTTGTGTTATGTTGGTACAGGGGCATTGCTGCATGACCTTTACTGACTAGCATGTTTATTTCGTGTGGATGTTCATCCAGGAAATATATGAAACACCTCAATCTTCATCAAAACCTTCCATTGGACTTGCATGTAAACAGAGCTATGTCTCTTCAGCATCTCCTGTTGATGCTCTTACAAGTCATCCCTCTCCTGGTCCAGCTGCTGCACATAAGTCAAGAATGAGATGGACACCTGAGCTTCATGAGTGTTTTGTGGCAGCTGTCAACAAACTTGATGGAGCTGAAAGTATGTTGTCTATTCTAGTAAACAAATTGGGCTAATAACCTTATCTGTTGACAGGTTTGGAAAAGAGGAGCCTATTGCAGTACATAAATTATGCTTTGACAATTTTTATAATTGAAAGAGGTTCGTTGATTTCTTAAAATGCAGAGGCTACTCCCAAAGGTGTACTGAAGCTCATGAATGTAGACGGTTTGACCATCTATCATGTGAAAAGCCACTTACAGGTAATCAATGAAGTTATTAGTAAACTAAGTGTACTTGTTGAATTAGTTGTTACTCTATCTAAGCTTACATCTTGATTTGTACATCTTTTGCAGAAATATCGACTTGCTAAGTATTTGCCCGAGAAAAAGGAAGGTAATAAATGCATCATGAAAAGGAATTGATGCTTATAAGCATATACTACATAATCATAAGCATTTTATTAGAATCATTATGCTAGTGAATGTTTATATCTGAGTTGTTCGTTTCTGAGAACTTATGTTTTTATCTGTACAATCTGGTTAAAGTTAGGCGAGTTTGCAGCTTGTTTCTGAATCAGCCTTTCATTTTGCTTCCAATCTAAGTTTCTTAACTTTAATTGTGTATTTGATGCTAATGTTTTCTTAAACTTGTCCATAGTGATATTGATAATTACTGATTCATCAAATTCTTTATTCTTGATGGTTCATTCCTTCATGGTCGCATTTTCATAACAGTCACATGCATTTTACGGGATGCTTGTTGGCTAGACAAACTTTTCTCCCCGGCTCTTAGCTGGTTTATTTTAAGTTGTACAAGTGTCTGATGCATGCAAAATAGATCATAATGTCATGATGATGGTTGTGAGAGCTATGGGGATCAATTCTAGGGGAATGAGTTGAGAGGCTTGGCAGATTTGGTTGGGATCTGACTTCTAGCATTGAGATTATAAGTAAATAAGCAACTGGCTGATTGCAAATAAAGGGCACCAAACCTTTGATTGAGAAGAAAATATTTATATGGTGAAAATAAACAAGATGTTGCAATAGATATCCTGCATCAAGTGGTCAAAGGTGATTATATAAAGGGGCTAAATATTGATACATATGGTTTATGATGGTGACATTTTTCAGTTTTTGGTTGCCAAGATTTTCCCTATCTGTCTCGCCACTGCTGTCTGTGTCTTTGTATATATTTGTAGTATGGTGATTTTTAGGAGAATATGTCATCTCCTTGAGACTATTCACCAATATAATATAATATAATATAATATAATATAATATAATATAATATAATATATGTGCATCCAACTGTCTCTAGTGGGCTGTTTATGTAATTTCATAAAAGTGATCTATATAGTGGGAAGAAGTTGATCACAACTTATAAGTGCTTGAATCTGTTTTTGTGTGATCTTGCTTATAACCATTAAATTAGGGTTAACATTCATACATATGTAAGAAATGTCCTTAGAACACATTTCTTCAGTTTGTCCTGTTGTTGCTTGTTAGTTTATTTTTCTGGCCCATGCTGGGATGCCACTATTGATCAAGAGAAGTGTTTTTTGCGCAATTATGTGATATTTCATTTCTCTTGCATAAAATTTTTTGATGTTAGTTTTTATTCCATTTAGAGTGATGATGACACTCTTGAGGTTTATTTTAATTGCCCTGTGCAAGTTGCTTACATTTTACCCGTCCTTTTGTTCTACAGAAAAGAAGACTTGTAGCTCTGAAGAAAAAAGAGCAACTTTAAGCAGCAATGAATGTGATGGACGGAAGAAAGGGTCAGTATCATTTTAAATTATAGTCTTTACAAGAAAATATTTCCTTGTTTTGTTGCATTATACCATGTTTTAACTATAAATTTTATCTTTCTTGTTGCAGAAGCATACAAATCACTGAGGCCTTGCGCATGCAAATGGAAGTTCAGAAACAGCTACATGAACAGCTTGAGGTGTGTTTAATTCTCAATGTAGCATCATGCAAAGTGAGTCGTGAAGGATGAATTGAATGATTATTCAACCTTCACTGATAAATGTTGTCATCATTTACCCTTTTTTCCTTGATAATCTACTTATCCTCGTCTATGCTAAGTTCGAAAGTTTCTGATTCCATGTTATAATTTCATAGTGGTTGTATTTGTTTGGCTCTGCTATTTGCATATTCTTGGTGCAGGTACAAAGGGGTCTTCAATTACGGATAGAGGAACATGCAAGGTACTTACAGAAGATCTTGGAGGAACAGCAGAAAGCTGGCAGTTCCCTGGTTTCTCCTGGAAGCTTGTCATCTATCACCAATCCGATCAAAGATTCTGAGGTGCAGCCTTCTTCTCCATCAGTTAGTGGCTTGCCTGACCAACCAGATGTGTCCAAAACAGACTTGTCATCAGCTCTACCATCAAAGAATAAAGCTACTGACAGTAGTGAATCGAAGCCAGATGCCAAAAGGATTTGTCTCAAAGACATGCCAAAATCAACTTCAGATGATGTAATGGTTGAAAATCCTGTGCCGTGATGGCTTCAGGCCCTTAGAGAGTTTAATAGTTTATATGTATCATCTTCTAAAAACCTAATACTTGTAGATATATTGAGTTTGGTGTAAGTTAGTGATTGAATTGAGATTTTGTTGTACTATCTCTTGACATTTTAGAAGTCTGAATGAAGAAAATTTGATTCCAGTTAAATGCTGAAGCTAATGAAGAGAACATAGCTCAGATTATCTGATGTTGATGCCCTTCATTTGCTTTTAGATGGAGTTATTGAAGAGGTTGGAGTTAATAATGTAGTTCAAATTATTGCATGTTGTACATCAGGCTGGATGGGGGACGTTGGCAAGCAGTTTATGGAAAGGTAAAGGACAGTGTTTTGCATTGAACTGATGCTTGAGGAGACTGGTATGATGGATTATGTTCAGAGGATATTAAATAAGAGAAAAACCATTACAAGGTTCATTCATGGTCATGCATCAGTAATGAAAATCCTTGAGAAGTTTAACTGGTGACTGCAACCCTATTAAGCCTTCCAGTGTGAGATCATCAGTGCCTTCTCTGTCTCTAGAGAATATTGTTCCAAAAGATAAAAACCTGATGGCCATGTTTGCCTCATCTGAGTGGAAGACCTCAAACTGGGATACCACAAAAGAGGGAACAAGAGTTGCTAATTTAGTAGTGAAGGGTCAGTCTCTCTTGACCAGAATGGTACAGTTGTACGCTCCAAATTGAACTTATTAATACTACAAAATGAAATTACAATATAACCCCTTGCTTTTATATCTATCAATTTACTCTCAGATAGTAAGTTTACTTATACGCTAAATATTTTTGGGTGAAATGTAAGACCCGCCGCCACGAGTACCCCTGCTGCTGAAAACTACGGGGAGTTTTTGTTAACAATCTGAAAATATGGGTACCCGCGACGGGAATCCTACGAAAAACCAAAACTGAAACTATACAACTGCGGAAGCGAAACTAAATATACATCATCACAGAAATATATACAATATCTGTTCTGTACAATGGGCCCACTGGCCTATATCATATACAAACATACATACAGTTCAGATACATCTGAAACATACAAAAGATACATATAAACGACCACACAGGTCCAAAACTAATATACATGCTGATCGAAATGTGTGTGCGTGCCTTCTCCGTTAGCCTCGGTCCAACCGCTCCACAGCCACAGCACGAACACCTGAAAAACTGGAAGAAGGAGGGGGGAATGAGTGATAAAGATCACCCAGTAAGCGCTCCTTACTTCCCTCAATACCCAAGCAAGCACAAACATTCATATAATCAAACATACCTGGGCCTCGGCCCTAATCATACATCTATGCGCTTGCTGGAATCTGAAAACTGATCATCTGGATCTCATTCAATTACCACTATCATATAAAATCATGTCATGATGTGAATGTCATGTCATGCTAATTGAATACACTGGATGCATGTATCTGAATACTGAATGTACCCGATGGTACCTGCTATGCTGATCAGACTTGGTGGAATACAGAGATTCGGCATCCTGACCATGTGGGCTGAACATTCTAGCTACTGGCTAGAAAGCTGCTGAATAATAACTGCTGAATAATGACTGCTGCCCAACCTGACTGGTGTCAGATGGTAATACTGAAATGCTACTGAAACTGCCCAATCTGACTGGTGTCAGATGGTAATACTGAAATGCTGCTGAAACTGCCCAATCTGACTGGTGTCAGATGGTAAAACTAAATCCCACAGATGCCCCCCTCGTATTCACCCTATGCTCTTCCCCGTACATCGGGTCCTGAATACTGAATGCTGCTGAATTCGGATCCCCTGATCCTTTCTGAGACTACATGTCATGTCATGATATGCACATGCAGTTTATTATTTGAATAAATGCTCATGTGTTGCTTATCTGAAGCAATTAGATCATTTATCTGAATTCCCATGTTTAATTAAGCAATAAATATTAATTTTCTGAAAAACTGCTGATGCACGGGCGTGCATGGAACGTGCACGGGCGTGCACCATGACGCACGGGACCGTGCGCTGGTCGTGCGCCTGGTCGTGCAAGCTACTGGAATTTTCTGGAAAAGCATTCATTACAGCGCATGCACGGGCGTGCGTATGCGGACTCACGGGCGTGCATGTGCATTATCTGGCCGTGCATACCGCGTACACACGGGCGTGCATCTAGAAAATCAAAGACTCACGGGCGTGCATGATGGTGCACGGTCGTGCGTCTGGTTCTTCAACAAAGCACCGCCTAGAAACTTGCCTCAAATGCATATCAATTCTCATTCAATTGCAATCACACTTCAATATCACATTCCCAGCATCACAAACAACACAATGCAAGCTCCATAAGCAACATGGATCATCAATCATGAGATCTACCATGGAAACATCTTCTTTCTCTCACTAAAGCCATACATTCACACATGCATGCTTCAAAGGTGAAAATTCATCACCAAAAATCGACATGCAAAGCCATATAAGCATTCCAAACAATCATCAACATGCAATCAATTCATCCATGGCATCAAAACTCATCAAACAAGCCGGGAATCTCAAGGAAAATGTAAGAGAACACTTACCTCTCTCCATGCTTTGGAAGGCTAACACAAATCTCTAATCTCTTTGCTCTCTAATCGGATTGGGAGCCAATTGCTGCTGGATTTCCTCTCTAGGCACGGGAGGAACTGCTGAAATGAAGAGAGAATTGGTTCAAGGGAAATTGGGTGAGAAAAGAATCTAAGTCTCACGGCTCACTAACTTATATACTAGGCCATACACGGGCGTGCACCAATAATGCACGGTCGTGCACCAATGATGCACGGTCGTGCACCAGGGAAAATAAGCATTACTTATTTTCCGCTCACTTGCCTGATCGAATCCTTCCGAAAGGATTCCAACGAAAGCCACACGGCTCCGAAAACTTACCAACTCACCCCTGGACTTATCTAGACTCCAAATCTCTATCCGAATCTCAATTCTAACCCAGAAATTCTACCCCTAAGGGCTTCCGAATCTAGGATGCTACATGAAATTTTAGGTCTAACATTAGTGTAGTGATTTCTTCAGCCCCTTTACCTTTTTTTTTTTTTTTTTTTTTTTTTTTACATATGCATCCTAATTCATACATTCTAGCCTTAAATAGCAAATAATATAGAACCCTTTTTTTTGATCAAAAAAATCATTGTTTAAAAGTTTGGTGTTCACACTAAAACAGTATATAGACTTGGTTTTGTAATTAAAAAAAAAATTGACTTAATCAACTTCAATCTTGTTCAATACATCTTAATCTACTCAAGTTAAATTTCATACTTTTCAAATTTTAATCAAATAACCAACATCAAAAATTGTAAATTTCAATCCAGAAACCTAAAACACAAACTCCTAAACATAAACAAAAAATAATCAAGATTAATACAACATTTTACTGCATATTCAAGATTAATATGTAAATGATTGCACAAAATTGTAAATCTTGGTCTTTTTTTCTTTTTTAAATTTGATTAGGAAGTCTAGGAAGACGATAATGATAATAAATAATAATACTTGTGATGATCTTTAACGACAACACAAAGATAATACTTGTGACGATAATGAACTTTAACGATAATGACAAAATTGTAAACCTTGCTCGTATGGGTAGTTTTCTTTGGCAGTGCATTTTCATATTGTGGGCTTGTGTTGCTGATCAGTGAGTTGAACAATGGACAGAATAATTGTTCTGATAAACTGCAATCTGAAAGATCCCAGGCTATTGACTACAAAGATGTTTTCATCACCAGTTTGGCAGGTTTGCTTTCTTTCGTGTTTTTTTTTTTTTCAATAAATATTTTCTCCGGGGCAATTTTAATCTTGCCACCCCTGGAAAGGTGCTTGTTAACACTTAACTTTGATTTGATTTGCTTCAAGAGTTTCCTGGGCTTCTATTATCCTATTATCAGCTGCCATAGTAGATAAACTTGGTCGTAAGCTCTCGATGTCAGCTATGCTCTTCTGCTGTTGCACATTTCTACTTCCTTTGCTGTTCCAGCAGTCTCAGGGTTTAACAACAGGGAGAGATATCTTTATATATATTCCATTGCACAGCACTATCTCATTATGAAGAAATCACAAGGGAAAATGCTTTCAATCTATTTGGATGATTACCATTTGGATGGTTTTGATTACTGAGATCCAAATTAATTGTATTAGGCATATTCACCCATTATCATATCTCTTCTTAAGGTTGTGTTGTCATACCTATATACAGTGTTTTAGAGCCTTTTCACCCTTCTATAGGAGTAAATCAGGCCAAGAGCCTTAAAGTATTTCAAAAACTGTTATGTCATTTCTTTAGAAATTAATTTTTGTTTTATTGAAGTGATATAAATTCTTTGTAAAGCATGACTCCCGAAAATATTTTCAATTAAAGTAAAAAATGTATGTGTATATATATATATATATTTCTTTTTTTTTTTAAATTGCAGATATACCCTGCCTCTGTGAGAACAACTGGTGTTGGTGTTGCAAGTTCAATGGGAAGAATCGTTGGGATGTTATGTCCTCTTGTGGCAGTAGCTCTAGTTCATGGATGTCATCAAACAGCAGCCATAGTTTTGTTTGAGATTGTTATTTTTGTGTCTGCTGTTGCTACATTGCTTTTCCCTCTTGAAACTAAAGGCCGTGAATTGATTGATAGTATGGCCAGTTCAAAACTCATGCATTAGATTGAATAGACCATAGCAATCAGGGCTTTGCTCCATCTGATTTTTTCCACTGAAGAACATTAAAAAAAAAACAAAAAATGGAAATATACAGCTTCACTCCTCATTGATGATGCTTGAGGAATTCTTGCCGAACTGGAGTAGACTGAACACAGTTGAAGAATGGATAAAGGTGAGGGAAAACCACTTTTTTAGTGAGGTGCAAGCACCAAAATCATAGTGAGTGAAGTCTGAAAGACACAGTGTACTTCCTTTCTCACCTTTACAGAAGCATCCATGATCTACAAATTGTTGTTATGTCCGGCGCACAACCTTCTTTGTCTCTGTGAACCTCTAATGAAGATAAAGTAACTTTAGAGCTAAGCGGATCCACGCCTGGTTTTTGACACTGTTCACACCTCTCTTTTTTCATACTCCCAATTGATGAATAGATCTTTCTCTTTACCAGACTTTAGAAATAAGTGTTTGAAACACTATGCCACTTAAATTTTTGTTAAGCATATTAACTAGTTGACATTTGAAGGTGCATAAAGTATATAGATGAAAATTTTCTTAATAAAGTATTTGTTGACTTCTATGTGCTTTGTTGGTTGTATTATAGTAAGCTATGTGTAATGCTAATTACATATTTGTTGTTACAATAGAGTCTTATCGTTTTGTCTCATTTAATCTTTAAGTATTTCAGAATGATCATCATCAATGCAAACTCACAAACTCCTTGAGTTATTATTTGAAATTCTATCTCAACGCTAGATTTTTGCCACAATATTTCATTTTTACTCTTCCATACAATAAGATTTGTGTCAAAAGATGTGCAATATGCAGATATTGACCTCCTGTCAATCACTGATCCAACATAGTTTGCAATTCTTAGAGTTCCTTTAAGGTATTGCAACACATGATTTATGAATTGTAGATGAACGTCCTTTGGTTTGTGCATGAATTGGCTAATCACTCTTATAGCTGGTTTGGTGTGAGATAGATAAGTGAGTATTCCTACTAGACTTTGATACATTTCTTCTACATCAGCATTCTCTTATGCCTCTTCTAGATTGTAATTGGGATTAATTAGTCTGCTTACTGGTTCACATTCCAACTTTCCTACTTCTTTAAGGAGGTTCATGACATATTTCTTTTGAGGGATGAACATTCATTTTCTAGAATGTGCAACTTCTTTTTCTAAAAATTACTTTGGCTCCCAATTGTTTAATCTCAAATTCCTTGACCAAGCATTTCAACATTATTTCTTCTTCTCATCATTTCCAATCACAATGATGTTATTAACATATATCAAACAGATTGTAATTTCTATTAAATTTAATTGTTTAATAAATAACTTATGGTCTCTTTAACTTTATTTGTATCTCGTACTTATAATTTTAGTAAATTTTCTAACTCATGTTTTAAGAGTTACATGATTTGTAGTCAATTGGTTATAATAAAATTTAGAGAGCATTTCCATGTGACTCTTGAAGCCTAAAGTTTTAGATGGTGAATAAATTATAAGATGTGTGGTTGTTAAAAATGGTTTCCTTCAATAAGACTTAGACATATTCTCTTGAAATAGAAGGGCTTTAATTGCATCAAGAAGACGGCAATTTGAAATAAAAGGAAATAATGTTTTGAGAGGATGAAATGATGAATCTCAAGTCCATAATGGCAATTTGAAAAAAGAAGACATACTTTTTGGATATATCACTAACACCCTTGTACTTCATGAGCAAAACAAAAAAAAAAAAGCATAGTAAAGATGGCATATTCCAATTCTAAACTTTTAGTTTATCTTAGTGTCACCCCTATACTTCATGAATTCCCTACACACCCCTTGTTTTAACCGACTCGTTGCTTATCTCCTTCTCGTCCGTTTGAGAAATCCGACTTGTTGGTTCAACTTTCTGCTGTCCCAAAAAATGACAGATCGAGATGAAACAACTCTGAACTGACACACACTATTCATGCCTAGCAGCCTCGCAATGTTTAGGTTATCTATTTTCCTCATGTTTATTAGCAATAAATGCAATCTGTCTGTGCATTTTGACTTAATGCATTTTTTGCCATATTATCTTCGTTGTGTTGAATCATCTTGCATATTTTGGTGCGCAAATTTTGCTGCTCATCTGCCATATCTTGGTCTGGCATTCTAGAAGAAAAACTTGCAAATGGTAAACAAATCTTTTTAACCTAACTATGAACTCTTACAGGACCTAGAGTGTGGTTGTCTTTTGTTGAATGAAAGGACTAGGTTCAAGAAATATTCATAACAAAGAAACATATAACAATCTTTGAAACAATCAGTCAGGACAGAAGGGGCAAAAACACAGTAGGTACTACTATCCGTTTTTGTTACTTAAAATATGCATGCACGTTGAGATCATTCACGTGTGTGTTTGTTCCCTGCTGGAAACATTCTCAAGCAACAGTGCTTTGTTCCCTTGCAGCGTAATCTATGGAGAGAACCTGACCATATTCACCTTTATTGTTCTCTTCTTCTTCAAAGTAGTCTTCTCTCACATTGTAAGCTATCATTAGGCATATCAACCAGAAGAGGGAAGCATCTAGAGCCAAGAAGGCGCCTCCTCCAAAGAGACCAGTCTTGGCTGTGGGACAAGTTGTGTCCAAGTTGCCAGGGATGTTGCTAGTCAAGTGTTTGAGCTCAGTAATTGTTGTCCATAACAACATCCCTTCAGCAAACAAGGACAGCCACCTGATCTCGTAACAACAGCCATACTTGAGAGACAATTAAACAATAAGTTAAAAGCCATATCTAGTAAAAGTAATACTCACACAGTTATGTTGAAAAACACTGAGAATTTAGTGTTTCTGAAGAGAGCATCAAGAGGAACAGATTTGCCGTTGTAAGGATGAAATACGGCATATGAACTAATCACTATTGCTGCTGCAAGTGATAAGATGGATAAGGATCCTAAATACACTGTTGGATCTGACGGATACTTGCAGGTAACTACTTCTCCAGATATCATTGGAGCACCAGAAGCAGGCTATAGATATACCATTAAAAATGAAATCATTGGTGTCTAAAACAATATCAACTAAATTAAACTATTATTAATGTAAAAGAAGTTGAAGTTCTACTACTTTGACTGAAAGAAAGAAACTTGATGAAATCATTTTAGAATATGGTGAAACCTTCTTGAGTTCTGCTACAATTCCAAGTATGAAAGCTTTGAATCCAAGTACTGCCACTATAATACCCATGTCTTTCATTCCAAAAGCCATTGTTCTACTCCGATACGAAACTCTCTTGCTGCAATCAAGAGCAAAACCTGCTAGGAGCCAAATGGATGAAGAAAGAATCAAAGCGTAGTGCCAGGAACTTCATCTTTTTAAGGAATCATAGATATTATCAGAGCCTTGTTTTTTTTCCTTTCCATTGTTATCCACAGTTGGACCAACTGGAAGGTTTGCCGATTGTCACAAGGCAAACCAAAATGCATACACAACAAACAAAGATATATTCTATTATATGAGTGAAGCCAGGCCATGTAAAATCCTGCAGCAAATACAATGCTAACTTTAGTCTTTTACTTGAATGCCGCTAACGTAATTTCATGAAATGAGGGATCCCATTTGATATAATAACCATATTGATGGTTACCAACGGCGCTTGAGCCAAAACATCGTACCAAGGCTTTGATCGTATGTATTCTCAGAAAGTGATAGAAAAGTGCATGCTAAACTAGTTAATATCAAAGACTCCTTTAAACATCTAATCATTGAGTTTGAGTGAGATGGATTGCTTGATAATGTTGGAATTTATTCTTTCCTCTCTGCATCTTAAATTTCAATAACCATAAGGCTGGCAACTTTTTTCCATCGAAGGAATACAGGTGCTATTATAATATACACAGAATCAATGCAAATCAGCAGAAGTGATTGTAGATTGGATACCTGGAAAGAGCAATTTTAAGTGCTGACAGTAATGGTCTGTTGACTAGACAATTTTATTTTATATATCTGTTTCTCTGCACATTATCTAGAAATAATGTGCTGAGGAATCCAAGATTGAGCTATGCCTGTTTACCTGCATTTCTGAATTGGTCGATAGTCATTTCTGACCACCACTTAAACAATGAAAAATTATATTTTCTTTCTATTAATTATTATGTTGACACTGGATCAATTTCTTGTTATGACTATTACCTACTTACCTGTATTTTTTAATTAACCTATTATTATATAATTAGATATTATTTTATATTTAATTCAAATCACTCAATCATATGTATATCAAATTAAAAAATTTTAATTTGTGTCTACATAATTTTATTATTCTCAATGAAATTGGATTAGAATTAAAGTAACTTCATAGTGCACATTGATTCATGTATATACATAAAACAGAAGGACTGTAGCCCTTAATGCATATTTTGTTGAAACCAATAAAAAATACACAGAACTTCAATATAAGTAATATTTCCACTAAATACAAATATGGATGTCAAAGCAAGCGTATATGACACACAGATGACTAATTCAATCATGGTTGAACCTGTCGCTGCTTTCAATATGGGAGGAATTTTCTGTCACATTAGGAAACAAAACATTAAACATGTTGAAGTGGCAACTTCCAATCAATAAAAAGTAACAAAAATCCCATATCAGTAAACTACAAATCTACCGCTCATGATGCTATTTATTGCCAAAACAACATAAAGTAAATTCAGGATCAGTGGTCAGTTGCAACCACTGTTGTTTTTGGGATTTACCATTTCAACCATTCAAGAAGTAAGAATAAAGAAAGTACAGGAGTTATCATGAATTAAATTATCATTAATAATGATAGTGGAGAGAGAGGATATATTGGAAATGGAAAGGTACCATGTGTTTTAGTTTAGATTCTGGTGCCAGAATTTTAAGACGGTCATTTCTTTCATTAGATTCATATGGCGGCAATCCAATCACAGGCTTCAGATCGTACCGCTGGTACTTTCAACTGCCTAACCATCATCTCTTCCTATATACGTACTTAAGAGTGTTTCCATCTTGATCTTCAATTTTTTATTTTTATTTTCTTTTTTTGGTGGGTTTCTGTTGCTTTACCATATGACTCATCACGCTTATTCCTTTAATGTCTTGGGTTGTTCTCTGACTTCCGTGAAAAACTTTATATAAATCAGGTAATATAAGCCGGTATTATAAGATCTCTTGTTTTTGAATTCCTAGGTAAAATTAGTAAAGAGGTAGCGGGGCTTTGATCTTCTGTTGAGATCTGGGATCTGGATATTGCAATATGACTATAATTATTGCAAAATTTGGATTTTTGTATTAATTTAATAGTTTTCCATAGGAAAATTAAAACTAGAATATCTTTTTTTTTTTTTTTTTTTTTTTTGTGAATGAGTTTCTTAAATTTTGTCAATACAACATATAGTATGCGTGCAGTAGATGAAATAGCTTGTTATGGAATGAGGTTGTCGATGGTGAAGAAGGAAAACAGGGAGTGTCCTTGATTTACGTGATGAGAATTGTTAATTTAGATATTATTTAGTAAAATGAATGTTAATTGTTGCGCCAAAGATCATTAAATGTTGAGAAGAGCGTATGTTAATCCGAAAGAATGAGAACATTTGGTTCAGGATTTATGATTTATTTTTGCTTTTTTTTTTTTTTTTTTTAGCTGAATAAATTTAGAATATCTTTCTTCTGCTTCTTTTGGCATCTCAGATAGCTGCTACAAACTCAATGAACCTTTCTTTATTATGTTTACATATAGAGTTTGGTTGATGATGAGTGTCTTGTATATGTTTTCGTAACTGTGTCCCCTATCTTTCTGATCTTGGCATTCTAAAATTTCAAGTAAATACTAGGTCGGTTAGTCAATAAGTTACAACCTCTCATGAAATCTATTTATGCCCTTGTATATACCATGGGTAAATAGGAGTGCATGCGAGGATTTGTGCACACATATTCATTGCTTCAAGTTTTACTTTCCCCTCGATATAGCTTTGGTTGGTCAATTATTAATACTGCCTGTATTTGAGACTATTAAGTCACTGAGCATACTGATCATGGATGCAGAAGAACAACCTGCTGATCCAGATAGTAGGAAGGAGCAGGTAGTTGTGAGTCCAATATGAGCCCTTTTATTCTATATTTGTTTCTCTGTCAATCCTTTTGAAGAAAACATTATAGTAATTACATTCTTTTGTTTATTTATTGTTAGCCTCTCTCAGCAAAAAATGAGAGCTCAGTTTCTCCTAATTCCTCCCAGGATGCTGCCACAATAGCACATTCAAGGGAGGCTGCTGCTCAATCAGGTTTTTTTTCAGGTGCAGACCGTTCTGCTTATTCACCTACTATCTATGCACCACAGGCACAGGGCTTCTACTATAGAGGTTAGTCTTTTCATTTTTCAGGGTCTCTTAAGCCAAAAGAATTCAGCCTGATGAGACCTTTTTGTTTCTTTCAATAAAAATCTGGTTCTCTTTTACTTTTGAAGGAGAATAATTTATTTGTGGTCTTGAAACAACTAGGTTTTCTTGATGGTTGACCAACAATGTCACTGTTTTCTGTTAATTAAGTGTGTAAGAGGTGGTCTAAACATGATGGTCATACCTCAGTCGCATCTGATTGCATTATTCTTATATTTAATTTGTCTATGGCTTGTAAAAATAGCTGAAGGGATCAATGGCTAATTTGTGGTGTGATTCTAGGTTATGATAATATCAATGGTGAATGGGATGAATATGCCCCATATGTCAATGCTGAAGGATTGGAACTTGGATCCCCTGTCAGTATATTTTCCCTCTAACATGTTCTTGCATTTCTTTCACAGATTAAACATTTTGTCTAATCTTTGATGTAATTAGGGGGTCTACAATGACAATCCTTCACTTGTCTTCCATACTGGATATGGCTACAGTCCACAAATGCCATATGGACCATATTCCCCTGTCACTACTCCTTCTGTAGGTGGAGAGGCAAACATGTATTCACCCCAGCAGTTTCCATTCTCTGGACCACCTTATTATCAACAGATGGTTCCAACTAATGTACCATATATTACTTCACCAACTCCAGTGTCACAACCCGAGCTTACCATGTTACTGGGTGCTGACCAACAAAATGACAACATGCTCTTTCGACCACGGCCTGATTATCCTCCTCCTGTGGGATCTTTCGGTAGAGGCAGCATACCTGGAAATCCTGGTCCACTTGGCTTCCATGGTTCACAGCAAGGTTTTGATGGACTGAGATCTGGAGGACTTTGGTCAGATTGGTCAAAACCCTCTGACAGACAACCATCTCTGACTCCAGTATCACCTGCTGTATCTCCACAACCAATTGGGACGTTTGGGTCCTTTGGGCAGAATGTTCCAATGGTTGGTTCTACTTCCAGTATCTTATCACATTATTTAATTGTTTAATTTAATCAACTAGTAACGACATTCATTTGAACTTCAAGAAATATGCTATCACTATTATTTTAGTGCTGACAATTAAATCTAATTTCTTCAGGCATCCCAGCAACAAAGATCATTCTATGAGTTTGGATCTGGTTTGGACTCCTACAACAGAGGCTATATGCACAGAGGTTTTAACCAGGGCTCCAGTTTTGGTGGTGCTTCTATTTCTACATTGGGAATGAACAATCGAGGATGGATTTCTCTTGACAACAAACGACATGGGAGGGGTAATGGCTCTCTATGTGGTTGCAATGGTAATCTTGATATACTTAGTGAGCAAAACCGGGGACCAAGGGCATCAAAGCCTAGGAGTCAAATGACTGAACAGGGATCTACTGTGGATACTAACAAACTTAGCAAGGCTACTGTCAAGATTTTTGATGAGGCATACAACCGGCCAGATTTTGTCACTGAATACAAAGATGCTAAGTTTTTCATCATCAAGTCATATAGTGAAGATAATGTTCACAAGAGCATCAAGTACGGTGTCTGGGCCAGCACACCAAATGGGAATAAAAAGTTAGATTCTGCTTATCTTGAAGCTAAAGAGAAGCAAGAGTCAAGTCCAATTTTTCTCTTCTTTTCGGTAAATGTTCTAACCTCGACTAGGACAAGATTGCCACTTGGAATAACATAAAATTACTGCAAACAATTGAAATGATGTCATGTTGAAATTAGGCAATTCCTTAAAATGGCATGACACAAGGAGGACCTTGCATCAGCTTTGCGCTTATTGGATTACTTTTAAACTGACCAAATCTCATTGACTAGTCATACTGTTATCATGCTGTGTTGTTTCATAGAATATGATTTCCAATAGTTTTATTTCAATTTTCATTTCTGAATGATAATTTTTCAAGAAAATATATGGTTTACCTTGCTCTGAGGTGTTGATTTGTGCATTTTTCATCTATAGTTTTTTGGATGACGACTTATATTGTTTTGTAGATTACTATCTTCAAAATCGTTACTTTTGAAGGATCATTTATTGTAGAAAAAATGAGAGCACTATTTTCTTCATCTTTGTCTAGGATATTGTTTTGCCCATTGTCATCATTGGTAATTTTCTGATGCTTTGATAATGACACTTGCATTTCCCAAGGAAATGGTTTCTGTGAGGGAATAGTGAGTTGCACCAATTTTAGCAATCCTGGCTTCAACTAAGATGATAAAGCATTAAACAGTCTCTTTGCATGTTTAACTGGATCCTGTGTTCCATTTGTTTGCTTCCATTGAGCAGAAATCACTTGTCTAACCTTCTTTGTAGAACTCTTATACTGTTAAAGAGATAGTTATCTTGTAATATTGCTTTGACCTTAATTATCTGGTATTCATTGTTTAAAAAGAATTATTTTGCTGCTTGTTAGGGTACATTTTTGTTTTTATTGTTGTGCTTCAGTGCATCCTTTTTTTTTTTTTTTTTTTTTTTCCATTTTCTCTTTCTTGTAGTTTCTTTGCAGCTTTTTTATGCAATAAAAAACGCAGGTGAATGCTAGTGCTCAGTTCTGTGGGGTGGCTGAAATGGTTGGGCCTGTTGATTTTGAAAAGAGTGTGGATTACTGGCAGCAAGATAAATGGAGTGGACAGTTCTCAGTCAGGTGGCATATTATTAAAGATGTCCCAAACAGCCAATTTCGTCATATTGTACTTGAAAATAATGACAATAAGCCTGTGACCAACAGTCGAGATACTCAGGAGGTATGAATTTATTTGAGCTTCTTGGAGCAATCAAACACTTCCTTCTTTTCCTAACAATTTAGGGGCTATGTAGCGACAAATCATCTTTGTTTTCTGAATATATGCCTAGGCGTCTAGCTTCCCTCTCTTGTAATTGCAACTCCAACTTTGGTTACCTAGTTAAGTTGAAGCTTTTGTGAACTAGTTAGTTATTCTTCTCTGGTATGAGCTTTTGTCCTTGTACTCACCACTGAAAAAACTCATAAGTTAATGACTAGTCCTATATTTTGATCCTAGGGAGCTGGTATATCGAGGTGATATTCATGCAACCAGGACATCTCTTTTGGTTCCGAACAGATATCCTATTCACATGGGCATTCCCTTGCTGAAACCTGAAGTTGTGTATGATCATATTGGAAGTATCTGCTTAAACGGACCCTAGTTTCTGAGATTCAAATCATATTCTGAAACCTTTGTTTATATATAATCTGTTTACCCAATGATCCATTCCATCCCCCACATCCAAACAGTTAGCACAACAGTTTGTTTTGATATGTGTAATTTCTCTCACAAATGAACATTATTTTGCTTCCTTTAGCCTAACATAAAATGTTTGCAGGTGAAATTGGATCAGGGAATTGAGATGTTGAACATTTTCAAAAATTATGAAACTGATATGTCAATCCTAGATGATTTTGACTTCTATGAAGATAGGCAGAATGCCATGCAAGAAAGGAAGTCAAGACAGCAAGCTAGCCTGATGACTGTAGGAGTTGTTGGAGAAAATGATCATAGAAATGCTGTTACATATTCCAGTGATTTCATCAAGCAGATGTCTAAGAGCTTTGCTCAAGTTGTTCGCTTGGATGAGGGTAACAAAGAAGGCACTCGTACTGAAAGACCTATCTCTGCCTCTGAGGGCTCCATGGGTGCCAGAATTACACTAGAAGATGCCCTTCCAGCTGCTGCCTCATCTGCTCAAACTGGTTAGGAAAAAAATCTAGGGGTGGGGTTGCTGTTCTTTATGTGGCAAACTTCAATTCTACTCTGTTTAGCTTTCTATTGTTTTATGAGAAGGTATATTGCTGGTGTCGTTGAGTTCATTGGAGTGCTTTAGTAACTGAATGAAAGGCCTTACAAGGTTTTGCAGCCTGATGAGCTTCTTGTATAATCATCTCTCAGGTTATTCATTTTAATTTTGGTCACTAGGGTTTTTTTTTTCCTGTCTCTTTCTTTGCTTTTTGTATGTGCAGTTGCATGTAGATATTGGCTGACATCATACATTTGTAAAGTTCCATATCTTTTCAGGCAGTCTAATAATTGAATGCATCAGAAGGCTTTATTGCAAAACTCTTTCATTATTTTCCTTTTAGTGATCCATAATTTGGTCCATTATAGTGGCTACTGTTATTGAGGAAAAACTTATGCAGTTCCCTGGGATACATAGCTTACATATTTTGACAGGAGACTTACAGTAAGGGCTGATGATACCTGCATTAACTGTGTTGAGCTATTGTTATGGTGACATAGGTACGTGTTATTATCAAAGGAGATGACAAGTATGGAATTAATGATACCATTATGACTTCATTTATTTTCCTATTATATATGAAAGCATATGTTTTATCTTCCCGTTTTTTTTTTTTCAAAGAAATTTATGGAAAAAAAGGGCAATAATGTTTTGTGCAATAGTAGAAGTTCCAGAATGAGAAGCACAGCATGCGTATGCTAGTCATAAAGAATGAGTGCGTTTAGACAACCTCTCTGAGGGCCCTTCTTTTGTAGGATCAAAATTGGTTAATGGTTATTTTTTTTCCTTTTTAGGTAAGTTATTGTAAAATTTATCCAGAAACTATCAGTTTTTGTCTTGTGGATTTGATTTGGTGAAGTTTGTAGAGCACACTATACTGAATGTACTAGTCCAAAGGGAGGCAATTTACATGGGTAGCATTGTTGTTTATATTTTTCTCACCTCATAATTAATATTTCTTTAGTATGATCAATTTGTTCTATATTTGGAGTTTTCATATTTCTCTCTCCATATGTTTGTTTCTTTGGCTCACATGTCTTTTTGTGGATGGCAGAAAGCAAATTTGAAATGTAATTGGGAATTCAATCTCATTCTGTCTTCTTTTCTGCAGATGAAATACGTGTGATATCTCATACTCTCCTACATTGAAAAACTGATGATAGATTTTCTCAGTATCCATCTAGATAAGTGTGATGTTTACTTGTTTCCAAATTTTTAGTATTCAGAAGACCATACCAGATTGCATGTTACGTGTTTTGTACTGCCCACTTTAGCGCACACTGCAGTATCCTTATTAAGAATTCATTAGTGGCTTAAAATTGCAGAAGTTAAGTGATCACAACTTAGTCTGGTTGTCCTGTGGTTGAGATTAAGAAAATGACAATAACAATCATATGCATCCTTAGTTTTGGCGTTCATGACAAGATGGGATATTTATGATAATTGCTATCTGGAATTTTAGCTACCATAATTCACTTATATTGGTTTCCTGATATTATTATCAGAAACAAAGTCTGCATGGGCTTCGTATTCTCCTAAAGTTCTTCCGTTAAAAATCTCTTTCTGATTTACTGAAGAATTTTACTTTGAATACGTAATAATCAGCCAAGACAAATTGACCCGTTTTCAGAAACATGCATAAATAGGTTAAAGATGTTAGATTTAACCAAAACGTACAACTAGGAGGGCAACAATCCATCGAAACTGTCTCCCACAGATACAGAATCTAAGCAAAGTGAAGCGAAGCTAACAGTTGATGAAAGACGAGAGAGATGGATCAAGATCAAATCTGGGTTTCATTGTCTTACTATTTCTAGCATCAAAACCTTTATGGAGGATAAGCAACTCGAATCGCTTTACTATTCATTCTCTTTTACCATCTCTTCCAATTCTCTTCTCTTCATTCCCCTTCTCGCTTTACAATTACATCACGCAATACTTCTTCCCCTTCTTCTTCACCTTCTTTTTTCTCCTACTTTTTGTACTGATATGGCTTCTCAGTCAAGGTAATTATTTTAATGTTTTGTATTCTGCTCATGATGTAAATTGATGCCCCTTTTTTTTGTTGGGGTTTTGTCTCTACTGGGCTGGTTTTGTTTTACTCTTACGAATTGTGCTCGGGTTTCTCCACTTTCCCATGGTTCTTCGACTTTGGTGCTTATCTCAATTAGGTTGCCCTTATGTGTCTCAAATTTACTGCTGAAAGCATGGTTTCAAAGTGTCTTTTTCTTCAAATTGTGGTGGATGTTTATGTGATTATCTGCCTAAGATAATCCTTTTTCCCTTCATTCAAAAACATGATTTTTTTTTTTCTTTGTGATGGATTGGGATTTCAACTCAGTTGAACTACTATGTCTGCATGTGTTCAAGTTGTGTAAGAATTTTATATTCCTATGTCTATACTTTCCAGTATATTGGAGATGTATCAGATGCAGATTTAAAGTTCTTAATTGAAATTCGGTGGAGAAGTTAAATCAAAATGAGAAGTGGGATGATGTGATGGGAAAAAGAAACAACCTTGTGTCCTACCCTGCAAAACGCTGCAGACCCAAGGTTACTTCTCTTGTGCATGATCCCTTTTGAATGTCTTATGAGTTAATCCATCATTCTAGATTATGAAAGTTCTTTCAGTTTTCAATCAATTATCATGGAAAAAATTGTTTCCCTCTGTTCTCTCTCCTATGAACACCTTAATTTGTTAACTGAGAAAAAATGATGTTCCAGTTTAGGTATAGTGTAACCATTCAGTGAAGTTAGTCTTCACCAGTTGAATCTATTTCTTCATCCATGTTGTGTAAAAGTTCATTTGGGTCTTTTGGAAGCATTTGGTTTGTATTCTCTGTCAAACATGGGATTATTGTAACCATTTCCAATTTGCTGCTTTTGTGAATGGAAGTAATTGGCTTGAATTGATGTTCCTTTGTTGTTGCTTGAAGGATGGTCCTCTAGTGACCTTCCTATCTCTCCAGATTGCTATTTGTTTTGTATTAGTGCAGACGTGTACCTCTACATTTTTTCCTGATTTGAATTTTTTCAATGCTCTACATTGTTCTGTTCAGTATAAATATCCTAACATCTTTGAAAGGGAAGCTGAATAGGGTTCTTGTGGTAGGTCACCTATGTTGACTGTTGGGATTTGTGGCATTATAATTTGTACACAATTGACCTCTAATGGACCAGACATGTGCCTCACACTACTCCTGTTTCAGCTGGTAGTCTGATGCAAAAGGTTAGGACTGAGGGATGAATTATGAGAAATTTGGTTGATGTGTTTTATCTCTCGGAGGTTCATCTCTGACGCTAGTTTATGTTGCCTGAATACAACTACCTATGTTGATCCACACTGATGATTTTCGCGTTCTCTTCTGTTTTTCACTGGTGGTGTTGAAATCATATGCCCTTTTAATTGAGATTTTTAATCGAAATTTTGTTATTCGTTATTCTCAAATTGTTCAAAATGATTAAACTCATTTGAACATGAATCTACTTTGATATGAATAAAAAAAATATAATAATTAACAAACTATTAAAATATGTAATCAAAGTAATTCGAAAATTGATTGATAGAGTTGAGTGCAGAAATGAGATATAAAAATATTGAGAGTTAAGACAAGTGAGTGAATTGTTATGTGAAATTATGAATTTGTCGAGGGTGGACTCTATCTTTTTAATATGTATAAGAAAATCCATTAATTTATCTAAAGGTAAGTTACGTAGGTGGATTATCTCCACAAAAATTAAATAATTGATAGGTTCAAGTTCTAATTTTTGACGAATTTACAAATTACAATAGGAAAAAAAATTCTAATTTTTGATAAATTAATTTTGATATTTTTATGTAATGGAAAATATATAAAAAAGTTTATTTTATACTTTTTATGTGATTTATTAATGTCTTTAGTGTTTATTATATCATTAATATAATTTTATAAAAGATACATTTTGAACGAAAAATATCATATTTATACTCAAATAATGCCTCAAGCCTTATTTTGCGACAGATCTTGGTAGAACACAACCCATGACACGATAGCTAGTCCGAGTTAGGCCCGATTTGGCTTATCATTGCAACTAGTCCTACCAATTGATATTAATATAATATATAAATAGGTTTATCAATTAAGCCTATTGAATAGGGTCTAATTTATTTCAAGCCTAAACGAAATAAGGATTTAGACTCGGGCTTTTGGCCTATCCATTCAAATCACAATAATTTAATTTAAGTCTAATTTATTAAATTGATTTGAGTTTCGATTTATCTCATGTTTATCTATATAATTAAATTATAAAAATATTCCTATAATTTTAAAAATTTATAGAAATACCTCACTAAATAAAAATTATACCAAATTCTTGTCCATTAAGTTTGATAAAACTAAATTTCCATTCATCTATCAAATGATATTTATATCATTAAATATATTTAAAATATAAACATTATTTTTTTAACCTATTAAAGTTAAATAAATTATTCTCTTTTTTATTTTAAAAATTATTAATACACTAATTTTTTTTTAAAATTTCAACTCCTAAGTTTTTTAAAAAGATTATAATTCAATCAAAACATATAATTATTGATTATTGTCACTCTTATTTATATTTATGTTAATATTTTTTATTATTTTTAAATTTTAATTAATATAAATTAAAATATAAACTATTTAACAAGATTTTAAAATATTTAATAATATTTTAAAAGTATTTTTATCTTTTTAATAATTTTAAAAAAATTAACAAAATTTATTGACTAATTTAATAATTGAGTGAAAATTTGAGTTTCTCAAATTCAAAGGGGAATGCTTTATTATTTCAGTAAATATTGAGTGGGAATAAGTCTTTTGACCTGAGAATAATTAACTTAAACAACTATCGACTATCATGATAATTTATATATAATTTTATTTTAAAGATTTTTAGATATAAAAATAAAAAATATATAAAATAATTGAATCTTATAATATAAATAATTTAAAAAATATTTAATTGGAGAAATCTATTAATATCACCTAATATTTAAACCACACGGCAATCTACCATGTGAAACTGAAATTACCTGGTTGTTGTGAAAGTGCAGCCTTGCTCTCCTCCAGGACTGAAAGGATTCTCCTCCACAACCAACTTTTTCAGTTACTGTGAAGCACAACGAAGGACACCACACTCGGATATATTTCGCTTAGAAAATTATTTAGATGTGTTTCGCCTTTTCATAATGGACAGAACGTAGATGAAGATGGGTTAAGATTGGCCAGAGAGGTTGGTGGTGTCTCTCAGTGGCACTCCTGACAGAAATGACCTATACTTGCGATTGTTTAACTACATCTAAGTGTCCATGGATATGACACATTTGGACATAGAATTATTTACCCGAAGCTGAATGATATCAATTGACAGCTACCTGTTATTCAAATCGTAGGCAGCCATTTTTGCCATCTCTCTCCGCCAATACTTCAAATGGGGAAATTCAAAATAAAACCCTAACAAACCTTGTTTCCCTTCTGCAAATCCGGTGAATTTCGGTCATTTTGGAGAGTGGATGATTTAGAGAAAGGTGTTCAATTGGGTGTTTGAAGTTTTATACTAAGGGGCAATTTCCCCTTTTAAAACTTGGGAATTTGGATTTGCGCTAATTCTTGAGGTATTTTCCTAACCTAAACACCTAGACTAATTATCAATTTTCCCCCTAATTGGGGATTTCTTTTTACAATCTTACAAATAAGTATAAAAGATTGCCCCTTACAAAAGGATGATCGTTTTTATATACAATAGAAAAATTACATGACTCTAGTAATTGGCTTAGAAGATAAAAGGGCAGAGACGGGAAGTAGAGATATATGTGCATTAAAAGATTATAAAATGGAAAGAGTTATTTGTAGAAAAAGATTAAAAATGGAAAGCAAACATAGTAGAGCATAAGGAGAACCTGTATAAGCATGAAGATGGTGAAGTTTAGTAGGCATAATTAGCGAAAGAAAAACAAATAAGATTCAGTTTGAAAATGCTTAACATTAAATGGATGGTTTCATCTGAACAGTTAAACGCCAATGAATTCTTCAGTTGGATAAATATTCACAACTCACTTCTCCTTACCTTTCGCTACCCTCATCCCTCTCCATGCATTTTCATGCAACTATTTTATTCCTACTCTGTTTCTCTTCCTCACCATTTTTAGCCTTTGCTTTTCCTTTTTATTTTACTTCTCCAAATTTAGCTATCATATTTCAAACAAGGCAAATGACCAAAAACGCCCCACTTTGCTTGTGGAAATTAAACAAGTAATAATCTAAGAAAGCCAATTTTGTTTTTTGGAGGTGGTTGTTCTTCATACATGAACAACTCTTCCTTCTCTTTAGATTTCTCCTTTCTTTTCTTAATTCAACCAGATTTAATCATATCATCACCTTTCTTCTAATTTGTTACTTCAAGAGCATAGAAACATGTTTTACAATCTTCTTGTGATTGTCAGATTCCTCATATTCTCTCTTTGGATCCTTATTACTCATGTACTTTCAAAGACAGACCACAACGATGGTATATTAATGCACAATATCTCATTTTATCTTGTTAATTTTTCCTATCCAATCTTCTTATGTTTGGCCTTTCTTGTTTTGATCACTGATATGATCATGAATGTGCTTTAAATGACACATTGTTTGTTTATCGTTGTTAATAAAATAAAGAGCTGGAACAGGGTTTATCAATGAATTCTCTTTTATTGATTATTGATTGATTAACAGTATCATTCATTATAAGCCCTGTTTGTTTCCGGGTGAAACACTCAAGGAAAATAGAAGAAAAGGAAAATTTCTGTTTCAAACCTGTTCTTTAGTTTTCTTCTTTTTACCAATTTCTATTACATTCATTCTCCATAACTAGCTTTTTGTTTGATTTTAGCTTAGATTCCTCCATCATGCAAAATTAAGTTTGAAATTTCATATAATATAATGTCCCTGATACAAATTGTTGGTGTCCTCTATAGATATTTAGTATTATATTTTCAGCCAAAATTCACATTTATTTTGTTTGTAGACATTTAACTATGAATATTACTCAGATACGATTTCTTCTAGAATCTGATATTTGCTAACAAATGACTGTAATTTGCAGCTTCTGCACTTAATGTAATGTTTACAAGCTTAAATTCTCCTTCACAACTACGTGGTTGGAAAGCAAGTGGTGGTGACCCTTGTGGCAAATCATGGAAAGGGATCACCTGCTCAGGCTCCTCTGTAACTGAAATGTACTATTATGTGTTATGTAATACTTACATTTATCTGATCTGAGGTTTACAGTTAACTTATTTCACAGGATGTCCTGAAATTTCTAATTAAAATTATAATTTTGCAGAAACTTATCTGGGCTTGGACTTAGTGGACAAATGGGTTACCAGCTATCAAACTTGAAATCTGTCACCACCCTGTGAGACCTTTCTTTCGTACCAAGCAGTGCCACATTTGAATTTTATAGCTTTATTTACTAAAAGGATAACACCTCATGAGAAAGCATTTTGTCTTAGTACAGTGATATGAGCTCAAACAACTTCAAGGACAGCATACCGTATCAGCTTCCTCCAAATCTCGAACACCTGTAAGTCGTTCAGAGACATATTTGCATTTTCTCATGTTAATTATTTTATCCCACAAAAGACAGAACTTTAAACACACTGAATGATATGATCTTATAGAAAGTTGAAGCTTTATTAGTAGATTTTTATTATAAATGTGGCGTTCCTGTTTGTCCAACTTTCACTTGAATGACTTCACGTTTGAGCTTGATCTTCAGGGACCTTTCTAAAAATGACTTCAGCGGTAGTTTGCCTTACTCAATCTCTCAGTTAACAGAGCTCAAGTCCCTGTAAAAAATCTAAACAAATTCTCTTGCTGCCATGACTTTCTCAACACTGACTTTTGTTTCTAAATATTATGTTTTGGTGATCGCAGAAATCTTGGTCATAATCAGCTCAGTGGACAAGTGACTGATATGTTTCAGAAACTTAATAAACTAGAATCTATGTAAGTATTTTAAAATAACAGGGAAGAAAAGGGATATTTTTTTCTTAGTGATGCTTCCGTTTGTTTCAAACCACTTAATTATGGTCCAAAAAAAGCAAGCTATTGGTCTTCCATTAAGTAATTAAATATTTAACCCTTAATTTTTAAAATCCCAGTTGGTGGAGAGCTAATAGTGAAGAATCGTTTTTTATTTGTTTAGGTTTGATATGGGGCAACAACTGATTGCACAAAACTTGGTCTTGTTTGTTTCACTTTGGTCAATTACATTCTGTGTTTTGTAGATCATTGGTCAATTTAGTTCTCTTAAGTTATTACTACCATATGGGTCTTTTCACTGCAAAAATGGTATGATTTGCGAGTCATATGTTGATTCTCTACCCTTCATCACGCTTGTTCTGCAAGATGTTGGGAAAGTTAAAGTAGCATGGACGTCTCTGATTATTGAGGTTGCCATTTCTGGGGTTCTACAGGGTAGAAACAGAAATGAGCAAATGAGAATGTAAGATGAGTAAGACCTCAGTGTTTGCACAAAATGTAATAAACTTATGTTTCGACAGGATAATAATTACATCATATTACCTTTATCTTCATTTATAAACTCATAGAGAGGAATATTTTTTTATGAGGAAATTGCTTAGGATAAAATTTGTGGTCTGTCATTGCCAGTTAGCTACTAATTTTGCTCTTGTATTAAGTTTTCTAATTCATAAACTGACATACAGGGATCTATCCATGAACAAACTGACAGGTGATCTACCACATAGTTTTTCGTCACTCTCGAGCATGAAAAAACTGTAAGCAGTACAAATTTTTCATATACAGAACTCCTTTCTAATTTTCTTATTAAGTGTATTGTACTTACATCTTCTGGATCATTTTGATACTAATTTTTTTCTTTATGCAGATTCTTGCAAAACAATCAGTTGACTGGTTCTATTAATGTCCTTGTCCGACTTCCTCTTGAGGAATTGTAAGTGGAGCAGTTTAAAATGTTGCAAACGTAATACCAATCTGTTTTCTTGTTTGAGTTCTTTCATTTTTCTGAGTTGGTTTGTACATTTATTGTACATTTTACAAAGTTTGATCATTTGTTGGTTTCTATTTATTCCTAAAATTTCTTTTTGATTATCAAGGAAGCAAAGCTTCAATGTTCTATGGAGATATGGAATGCTTGAGTAATTATATTTTGCATATCTTCTGATGGGTTTATGATTTCCAATTTAACCTGCTGAAGCTAAATGGAACTCTCACATGCTAAATGCTTCTTCTACTCACAACTCAGGAATGTTGAAAACAATAAATTCACTGGTTGGGTCCCTGAGGCACTGAAGGATATTGCTGAGTGAGTATACCTTGTGAAGTTTTCATTGCATTGAGATTGAAATCTAACTTTGTTTTTGTGACATTGTGATAATGTTCCTTTTTTTGCCTCTAGAACTGGTGGAAATTCTTGGTCATCTGGGCCAGCACCTCCTCCTCCTCCCGGTACAAAGCCTGTTGATAAGAAACGTCCAGCAGATTCGTCTTCGTCTTCGTTGTCTACCATGGGAATAGTTATAGGAGCAGCAGTTTTGGGTGGATTAGGAATAGTCGCCATTCTGATTGTTCTGCTTAGAAGGAAAACGTCTTCCCCATCTTTTCATTTTCTCGATGAAGAGAGGGCTAGCCAAAGAAAAGTCTTTAGCCCATTTGCATCACAGGAACTATCCAATGACCTACGAACTGATAGAAGTGACTACAAAGATGATTTTTCCGGTGATCTTGCAGGTGGTTGTTCATTTATGCTTTATGGAAAAAGTCTTCTTCAGTCACTTCATCGTTTTTTTGATGAAATGACTACAAAACTGATAAGATTTTCTTAATTAGTGATTATTCCTTGACTTCTAATCTACTTTCAGATAATATTTGTCTCCTTATTTCCATTTGACACCACATAATGATTTGTAGTTTTTGTGCCCTTTGTAACTAATTTAATATTGATGGGTCACAGAGAAGAAAATATTTAAGCCTCCACCTCCTCCAACTGATGTTATAAAGGCTTTTGAGAAAATTGCTTCAATTGGTCATAAGGATCCACTCGCTCATGGGGATTTTATTCCTCAGAAGGATCCCCACACTGATTGTGCAAAATCTCTCAATGACAATGAATTTGCTAATCCTCTTAAAGACAAACGAAGCACCTCTGCTTGTGGTACAGCTTATTCTTTGACAGACTTGCAGACCGCTACTGCTAATTTTGCAAAAGGGCGCCTTCTTGGTGAGGGGACTATTGGGTGTGTGTATAGAGCTAAGTATCCTGATGGGAAGGTATGCTTTTAGTTGACAATGTATTGCAGTTATACAATTTTTGTTGCAACTGATAATTTTATCAATTTGTGTTTGATTAACTAAATCTGTGACAATATGCTTTGGAAGGTGGGCCAATATGCATTTTGGTAATTACATTTTCTATTTGTTTGCCAGTTGTTAGCCGTGAGAAAGATTGATTCCTCTCTTTTTCAAGGGGATAACACTGAAAATTTTTCAGCACTTGTCGCGAACATCTCAAGGATTCGTCATACAAACGTCGCTGAACTTGTTGGTTATTGTTCAGAAAACGGGAATAACATATTGATTTATGAGTACTTCAGGAATGGCTCACTTCATGAGTTTCTACACATGTCAGACGACTTCAGCAAACCACTAACCTGGAACACGAGAATCAGAATTGCTTTGGGCACAGCCCGAGCTATTGAGTAAGTCCTTACATATACATGGAGAGATACAAAACTTACTCTTTAAGTTTGCAAAAATAAGTGGGTTTCTTTTAGGAGTCTAGAGATTCAGTTCAAGCATATTTGGTAATGAACGTGAAATGAATTAAAGATGGCAATGAATCTGGTTGAAGAAACTGCAATGTGATATAAATAATGTTGGCATAACTGATAAAGTGAGTCACAGTGCTATATTGTTTTCTGAAAGCCTATGATTATCTTCTTTTGTTCAGGTATCTCCATGAGGTGTGTTCTCCACCATTGCTGCACAAAAACATCAAGTCGTCAAATATATTACTTGACCTTGAGCACAATCCTCACCTTTCTGACTGTGGCTTGGCAAACTTTCATGAGGTTATTATTTCTTGAATAAAACATATTTCATTATTTTAAGCATAGTTTGAACTGGAGTTGCCTTCTGGTGTAGCTTATCATATGGATTAATTGTTAAGATTTAGTGTTCAGTTGAGACTTTGATCCTTTCAGCGTACAAGCCAAAACCTTGGAGTAGGATATAATCCTCCAGAATGCACAATGCCTTTGGCGTATACACTGAAGAGTGATGTTTACAGTTTTGGAGTGGTGATGTTGGAGTTATTGACAGGACGGATGGCTTATGACAGGTGATAACTCAGTTCACATATAGCATATGAAATCTTTTAAGTGTCATCTGAACTGTTTCTAATCATTGCTATATTTGTTGTTGCCAGTGTAAAACCAAAATCCGAGCAAAGTCTAGTACGGTGGGCTGCCCCACAGCTACATGACATTGACGCATTGGCAACAATGGTGGATCCTGCATTGTGCGGACTCTACCCTCCCAAATCCCTCTCCAGATTTGCTGATGTTATTGCTCTCTGCGTTCAAGTGAGAATTAATCATACTTGTAACATCATCTTTCTCTCAATCTATTGCTACATATTATAACAACTTTGTTTGCTTATCTGTGCCAGCCGGAGCCTGAATTCCGGCCACCTATATCAGAAGTAGTGGAGACATTGGTACGCTTGGTGCAACGTTCAAACATGAAAGATTCTGGCTATTATTGATGAAATTTTTTCTATGAATTTAAAACAATTTTCAATTTCTTCTTTTTATTTTTTTTGGGTTATGTTTTGTATATCTGAATGAAACAAAAGGCGAGTCATTCATTGCCTTTGAATTCATGACATTGATAGAATTATTTTCTTAGAAAATTCAGAGAAACAATTTTATAAGTCCCAAAAGTTGTTTCTCACTTTTGTGGTTGAGAGCAATTTATTTGTACTATTATGTGTTTGTCATTGTAGTTCGTGTTAATTAGAAGAGCAAGAATGTCGTTTAATGATGTTAAAAAGTAAACTCGCATTCTTACCTTCAGTCTTTTCCAAACCTCTTCAAATTTTATTATTGGCCTAATTCTCTTCTCTTCTTTCTCATTTTCTAATCTATCACCACTATTAATGTCACCATCTCTACCATAGGAATTCCCGCCATCTTCATAGCCACCATTGTTGTTGTCACCTCTGTTAATTCTTGGATCATCAATTTTAAGTTCTTCACCTTTGAATTATTGTCACCATGCTTGAATTTCTGAAAAAAAAAAAAGAAAAAGAAAAAGAAAAAGAAAAAGGAAAAAGAAATGCAAGGTGAGAAAAAAAAAAAAGGGCTTTCTAAGTTAAGCTTTAATAGACTGAATTCAATAAGTGTTGTCACCATGCTTGAACTTCCAAAAAAAGAAAAAAAAAAGAAAAATTCAAGATGAGAAAAAAAGAGCTTTCTAAGTTAAGCTTTAATAGATTGAATTCATAAAGGGTAGATACGCCTTATGGTTGATTGAAGGTCCTAAGCCACTTAAATCTATTTTATCTTCCAATCCAATCCATTTTCGTTCAACAAGCTTATAACAAAATATTAGACCAATCTCATGGTTGACATGAATGAATTGGTTGAGAAAAATGATGCCTCAAAGACAAACACTCTCACCGTTAAAAATAAAAACTATACATCACTAGATTGTTAAGGACACATCAAAGAGGAAGCAAACAAATTCAAAGTTGAGGAAACAATTGTTCTTAAAATGCTCATTTAGCTTCCTTTACTTCTAGTGGTATTCTATCCAATTCATTGAACAAAGGCTAGGTAATGTTTCTTCAACTAGCTCTACACTAGTCATGTTGGGGTAGATGTCTTTTAGCCAATTAAGTTATTGTGAATTTTGTAATTATTTGTAACTTTCTTAAGGCAACACTTGTCATATCCACACAGAGTACATAGCTTTAGAGGTCCAACCATACATTCAAGGTGCTAGCTCAATAAGTGAGCAAATGGGAAATGAAAAGAGAAGTTAGAGAAAAGCTATGAAAGAAAGATAAAAACTTTTTTCAGAAAAAAAATTCAAGCATATTGAATGAAGAAGAAAATGTCCCTTTCATGTTAGGGCGCACACAAAACCTTGCATGAGACATGTATAGTCATGTGCCTTAATTTTGCTTAATACATATGGGCGCATGACAAGGTGCAAGATCTTGTGTCTTTCACTTTTCATGATTCTCGTAACCTACTAGACAATTGTTTACTCATTGCTTCAACCATGCACAGGTTTGTGTCAATCTTACAAGGGCATGTATTAGCAAGTCAATCCAAAATTGATTAAATCTAATTCTAATATGATAAGCACAAACACCTAACACCCACATATAGGCGTGTGCCCAAAGACATATGTCTGTGCACCAGGCCAAAATCACAGTTTGACTTTTAACTTCATTTAAACATATTCAACAAGTCAGTAAATTCTTCATTTATACATTTCTTACTAGGATCAACAAATTTCATGCCTTCGGAGCTCGATCAACCCCTATACATGCTCATGAGCTCTCTACTGATTCGATAACATTCAAAATCAGACAAAACCTAGACAAAAACTATGCGTAACCTCTAACAAGACATCATAACT
Organism: Anacardium occidentale; assembly: GCA_026122585.1. Lineage (NCBI taxonomy): Eukaryota > Viridiplantae > Streptophyta > Magnoliopsida > Sapindales > Anacardiaceae > Anacardium > Anacardium occidentale. The sequence continues at coordinate 53,515 of JAJEJH010000501.1, read as the reverse complement.
ATCTGTTTAACAAAGTATTAGTAAACAACCTTGAGCTTGATCAATTAGGCAGTTGACATATATTTCAACTCTTTTCATCATATTATATTTTTTAAATCTGAGACATAGAAAATGTGTTTAACTCAATTTTCTCATTACATGATCTATTATTGATCTAGACTAAAATGACATAGATTAAGCAATAATATAATCCTATTATGGTCACATATTTTTTTATCATATATACCAATCACAGAGCTTACATGAGACACTATGCTCAGGCTTGAGAGTAACAAATCCTTTATTGGTCTATTATAATCTACACACAGATCTTGATATAGCCAAACACCACCTTTATGATAATTCCTATTATGGTAACAAATTAAATGGTGTCAATATTGGATAAGCAATAGAATTTTCTTTTATTTATTAACAAATAATTAAAAAATATACAATAACTTGATTGACTAAGGAACACCTGCCCTAACACTATGTAAAGATTAGTATAGTTTAACATCATTTCATGTGTCATAATAGAGGTTACCAAAATGATGAAGATTAGTTGTATTAAGATTTGTATGTGGCTAAGATGAACCAATAAAGGATTCATATTCATCACTCCTAAACATGAGAGCGATATCTCATATTAAGCATATTGATAAATATCCATGAAGACAAATCTATTGCCACAATGAGATTGAGTTGCAGCCTAGTCCATGTTATTTGGTCTAGATCAATATCAAATCATGTTGTGAAAAAACTTAGTAGATATTTTTTTAATGTCTCAGTCTTAGAGATACAAAATGACGATGGGACTTGTATTGTATATGATTGTCTATGAAATGTCAGGTTGATCAAGCTAAGGAGATATTTGTGTTAGTGTGAGATAAGTCATCAAAAGGGTAATCATACAACAAAATATACATACACAAACAAACAAAGTCTCAAGTCATGCCATCCAAGATCTTATTCAAGTCTTGTTTAGACTTGTGCCACTTAAGCTTGTAGCCAGAGTATTTCTTAGAACTAGACTTTACAACATATATATGAGCACCTAGTCTAGCTAGCTCTAAGTGCTCGTCTTTTAGCTTATGGTGGCTTGCTATGATAGCAAAAGTCCTAATATTTTCATTTTGGGTCATGTTTACCTTCATATGTTCCTAGCTATTGGGAAGTGATCGTATAATAGTTTGAACTTGTTGTTCATTCACCACAATATGCCTAGCTGATTTTAGCTCTGTTATCATATTTAACATTTCCCTCAAATGTTGCTTTATTATTTTGTTGGGGACCTTTTTATATGTGTCAAATTTGATAGCTAACTTTTTAAGTTTGAAGAAATTGTTCCTCCAAACATTTCCTTCAAAGCCACCCACATAGCATACTTTTATCGTCTTTCTTATAATTAAAGACAGACGACTTACTTTTAAGTCTTTATATCTATGATATATAGTCACATCATATGCCATTAGACTGTCAAATGGTCCCATCTTATAGTTCAAATAATAATCCTAAGTCAAAATATTCATTCTATACATAAAAAAAGACAAAAAATAAATTTCATGCATAATAATATAAAAGAAACAAACTAACATGTTATTTAGCATGACTTGACTCAAAAAATGTGCCTAGAAACATCATGATATGTTTCCATGAGTCGCAAAGGGGTTGTACTCGCTTACACAAGTCATAGGACCTATAGGATTTGAATCCATGCGTCGATCCTAACAAATAGTCATGTGCTAGAAGAAAGGTTTTATGCATCGAAATAAGGTTTGACACACTTTCATGTGTTGACATAGTGTTCTACACATTGGAATGATGCTTCACATTTTGTCACACACCAACTACGAACCAGAACGATGCTTTATGCATCATCACTCATCGATGACCATTAACCGTAACAGTTAACCATTGACCATTAATCGGTTAACAGGCTCAGTATGCATTAATTGATTTGAGTCACTCAATTGATTAATCTGATTGACCTATTGTAGGACCCGTCGCCCCGAGTACCCCTGCTGCTGAACAATAAATCTCTTTCTATTAATAAACTGAAAATTGGGTACCCGAGACGGGAATCCTATGGAAAAGAAACCCTACTGCTACTACTGTACATAAGCGAAAGCTGAAACTAAAACAAATATACAATGAGCCCAACTGGCTTTTCACATATACATCTGTTCTTTACACTGTTCTGAAAATATACATCATATACATGACCTCACAGGTCCAAACTGAAAATAAAATACAACTGATCTCTAGTGTGTGGGGTCCCCTCTCGCAAGCCTCGGCCCACCCGCTCCTCGCCAGCAGCAAAACCTGAAAAGGAAGGAAGAAGGAAAGGGATGAGTGATAAAGATCACCCATTAAGCATTCCTTACTTCCCCCGCCCAAACAAGCGACAAACACACACACAAGCACACACTGAAACTTGGCCTCGGCCCTATCCATACATCTAGTCGCTTGCTGGCGCTGAAACTGCTGATTCTGGATTAACTGTTATCTGATTACTGATTTCTGATTATCTGATTAGTCATGCCAATATGTATATGTAATGACATGCTGAGCTGGAAACTGAAAATGACTGATGATGCATGCATCTGAATCTATAACTGTACTCGAAGGTACCTGCTGTGCTGATCAGGCTGATGAACACAGGGATTCGGCATCCTGGCCAAGTGGGCTGAACATTCTAGCTACTGGCTAGAAAGCTGAATACTGAATACTGAAATACTGCTGCTGAGCTGACTGACTGGTGTCAGAAAGCTGGGTCCCACAGATGCCCCCTCGAGTTCACCCTAAACTGAAACCCATAACTTGGGTTCTGACTACTGAAATCTACTGAATTCGGATCTCTGGATCCTCATTCAGGCTACATGCTGTGTCATGCTATGCATATGCTGCATCTCTTATTTGGATTCGCTGTTATCTGATGTCATTTAGCCTCTGGATGGATTACCAAACCCTTAATAATTCATTTCTGCCTTTTCTGGAAAATCTGGCAGACGCACGGGCGTATGGGCCAAGCACACGGTCGTGCAGGAGAGACACACGGTCGTGCCAAGCAAAGCACACGGGCGTGTGCCCAGACACACGGGACCGTGCCCCGGTCGTGTGTCTGGCCATGCTCTCCTCTGGAAAATCTGGGCTGAAACACGTAAAGAAGGGGCATACGGCCATGTCCCTCAGGACACACGGTCGTGTCCCTTACAATCCTGGCCGTGTACACTTCGTGCACACGGGCATGCCCTTGCAGAATCCAGGGCACACGGGCGTGTGTCTGCGGGCACACGGGCGTGTGTCCGGCTCTGCAACTCGAGCACCCACCTGGAACATGCAGAAGGCCATCCAAAACACATCCATTTCTCATCCAAACTGAAATTAAACATAATCACACATCCAAGGCACTTCAATAACCCCATACACATCATCAATTTCATCATTCATCTATTCCTACTGATTCCACCATGCAAATCAACTAATTCTCTCACTAACACCCACACAAACAGAGCATGCATGTTTCTGGGTGGAAAATCATCACATAATCAGCATATAATCATCATCTCATCATCATATATCAACATAACAACATAACACAGCAAACTGGAAACGGAAACACCGTTTCCAGCATCATCAAACAAGCTGGGAAACTGAAGGAGAGAGTAAGAAACACTTACCTCTCGCCATGGCTGCTGGAAACTATCTCTCAAGCTAATCTCTGGTCTCTCTAACTGGATTGAGAGCTGCTGAAAGCTGGAAATCTGATCTAGGGCTGGGAGCTGCTGAGAAGAAAGAAACTAAGCTGAAAATGGGAAAGCTGCTGGGTGAGAAACTAATAAATCTCCCGTCTCTCTCTCCTGCTACCCACCTGCACGGGCGTGCAGGGCACTGTGCACGGGAGTGCACCAGGGAAAATGAATAAACATCCATTTCCCGCGCTTCGCATGATTAAAACCTCCCTAAAGGCATCATACGAAGGCCACTCGGCTCTGAAAAACTATCATCTCACCCCTGAACTCTTCAAGACCCCCACCCTATTCCTGGTCTTATTTCTAACCCCAGAACTCTATCCCTAAGGGCTTTTCTAGAAAAATCTGGGATGCTACATACCTCCCCCCTTAAAAGAATTTCGACCTCGAAATTACCTGGCTAACTCTGGAAATCTACCCCTGATCACAGACTCTATCTCTCAAGTGACTTCTTCCACACACTGGCTGAGCCACGAAAGCTCTTCTGAAGCTGGTCTGCGAGACTCTTGTCTCTCTCACTGTTGGTCTTGCCATCCGGCTTAACTTATCAATCCCTTGGTTTTCGCCACGCTTCCGCTACGCACTCTGATTCTTTGAGCTTGAACTCTGTTGCTCTTTCACTGTTGCCATCCGGCTGTGGCTATATGCTCCGGGTACCAGGCAAATATTCTTTACTTTTGTCTTAAAAGCTCCCTGATTATTTCTCATTATGTCATCCTCTGTCACTGGAACACCAGTAACACTATCTGAGGGGATGACTCAAATCTCTCTCTGGGTCTGACATTCACAACCCACGTCTCTAGACTCTGTCAACTCACTCCATGACTCTCATCTGACATCTCTGCTATGATACTCCTACTGGCCACACTAGGGTCAACCCCTAATCTCTCC
>JAJEJH010000501.1:13231-48863 GCA_026122585.1 Anacardium occidentale | reverse complement strand
AAATGGCTAGGACCATGTTGTGTGAACATGATTTACCTAAATCTTTTTGGGGTGAAGCCATAAACACTTCATGTTATATCATCAATAGAGCCATGATAAGGTCAATCCTTAAGAAAACTCCTTATGAGTTATTCAAAGGGAAAAAGCCTAATATTTCATATTTTCATCCATTTGGTTGCAAATGCTTTGTTCTCAACAATGGAAAGGATAACTTGGGAAAATTTGATGCTAAGTCGGATGAAGCAATTTTCCTAGGATATTCTTCCACCTCCAAAACGTATAGAGTCTTCAACAAAAGGACACTTGTTGTTGAAGAATCTATACATGTACTATTTGATGAATCTTCTTCTAAGTGTGTAGATAGATCAAAAGATGATGAAGTGGTGGAGCTCATGGAAGACCTCAAACTAAATGATGGCCCCACTCCTAAAGAAGAAGAGAATCAAATTGTGGAAGCACCCCAAGATGACATGCTTATGCAGCCACAAGAAGTGCAAAAAGAGACTTCCTTTCCAAGGGTAAAAGATGAGGTTAAAGAAGGAAGGATTATTGGTGACCCAACCCAAGGAGTAAGGACAAGAGCTTCAATCAAGAATACTTGTGAATTTGTGGCATTCTTGTCACAAATGGAGCCCAAGAAGGTAGATGAAGCCTTGAAGGATGAGAGTTGGGTGTTGGCCATGCAAGAGGAGTTGAACCAATTTGAGAGGAACCATGTATGGGAGCTAGTTCCTAGGCCAACGGATCATCCCACCATCGGCACAAAATGGGTATACCGAAACAAGGTGGATGAATCCGAAATTGTTACAAGAAACAAGGCAAGACTAGTTGCCCAAGGCTACTCTCAAGAGGAAGGTATCGATTTCGATGAAACCTATGCCCCCGTAGCTAGATTAGAGGCAATTAGGATATTGATTGCTTATGCATGCCATTTAAATTTTAAACTTTTTCAAATGGATGTCAAAAGTGCTTTTCTAAATGGTTTTATTCAAGAGGAGGTGTATGTAGAACAACCTCCCGGTTTTGAAAATCCAAGTTTTCCAAACCATGTTTTTAAACTAAGAAAAGCTCTTTATGGTTTGAAACAAGCTCCTAGAGCTTGGTATGAAAGATTGAGCACATTTTTGATTGAAAATGGTTTTTCCAAAGGAAAGGTGGATACCACCTTATTTATAAAGAAACATAAGCATGACATCTTAATTGCTCAAATCTATGTAGATGACATCATCTTTGGTGCTACTAATGAATCTCTATGTAGAGATTTTTCTAAGATGATGCAGGGGGAGTTTGAGATGAGTATGATGGGAGAGCTAAACTACTTCCTTGGGCTGCAAATCAAACAAATGAAGGAAGGCACATTGCTCACTCAATCAAAATATACTCAAGACCTCATCAAAAGGTTCAACATGCATGAGGCCAAGGAGCAACCAACACCAATGAGCACCTCAACAAAGATTGATAAGGATGAGGGAGGTAAAAGTGTTGATACAAAGTCATATAGAAGCATGATAGGTGCATTATTATATTTGACTGCATCTAGGCCAGATATATTGTTTAGTGTATGCATGTGTGCACGTTTTCAAGCAAATCCTAAGGAATCACATTTGAATGCAGTGAAACGAATCTTGAGATATCTTAAGGGGACACCGAATGTTGGTTTATGGTACCCTAAGAACTCAACATTCGAATTGCGTGCATTTTCGGATGGTGATTTTGGAGGTTGCAAAATTGATAGGAAAAGCTTTAGTGGAACATGTCAATTCTTAGGAAACATGTTAGTTTCATGGTTTTCGAAAAAGCAAAATTCGGTTGCAACTTCTACTACGGAAGCCGAATATGTTTCTGCGGCTAGTTGTTGTGCCCAAATTCTTTGGATGAAACAACAACTTTCTGATTTTGGTTTTAAAATAATGAAAACTCCCATATTTTGTGATAATACTAGTGCTATTCAGCTTTCGAAAAATCTCATCTTGCATTCTAGGACAAAGCACATAGATATTAGACATCATTTCTTGCGTGACCATGTTAGCAAAGGCAATATTGTACTTGAATTTATTGACACTAACCACCAATTGGCTGACATCTTTACCAAGCCTCTAGACAAGGAGAAATTTGCATACATAAGGAGGGAGCTTGGAATGATTGATGCGAATCAAGTAAGTGTCTAAAAATTCATTTCCTTTGTTTGCTTACATGATAATTTGATTGAATGTTTGATGTTTTGAATTGGATGTCTGAATGTACATGAATGCCATTAGATGTAGTTTAATGATTGGATATATGCAAATTTTTGCATGAAAATGTTTGATATATTTGTTTGAATGAGTTTGGTTTGCATGTAAATTCGAGTCGAATCGATGCAACTCTATAGTTGACATCAATCAGCAACTGAATTCAAATAATAAAACCTCATTGAATCAAAATATCCAAGTTTTTCATGGCTTGAGGTGTTTTGAAGTTTATTTTGAAATTCTGCAGATTTCTGGAAACTTATGCAGGTCTGTGTGATTTTGGTCACACACGACCGTGTGTTCCCAGCACGCACGGGCGTGCTTCTGCGTGAACACACGACCGTGTGTTCCAATATACACGACCGTGTGTTTTGATTAAAATGCGCGCTTAATCTGCACGCGCACGCACAAGAAACAACACGGGCATGCATTTTAAAGTTTAATATTTTTTTCGAAATTTTTGCGAACACACGACCGTGCGACTATCGCGCGCACGATCGTGCGGATTTGGGAAAACACGATCGTGCGTCAAGAAACACGGTCGTGCGCTCGCATCTATTTAAGCAAATTCGTTCATTTTCTTCATTTTTTACAAAACACATAAACCCTAGCCGCGATTTCTCTTATTTCTCTCTCAATTTTTCGTCCAAATCTCTCATTTTTCTTGCTTCCATTTTCTTTCAAACTTGTTTTTACAAGTTTCTCTTCACTTTTCTCATCATTTGAGATTATTTTGCATCCAAAACTCAACCCAAATCTCCATTTTCAATTATTTCCATTACCCAAATCTAAAATGCCTCCACGAATGAAATTGCCAACACGTTCCGGGCCTTCCAGGAGTACTTCGAGAGCAGAAAATCCATTTGGAATCGTGTGTTCCAATCGGCAGCAAAAGGTACTCTTATCGAAACTCATGAAAAAGCCTATCTATATTGGACGTTGTTTGGATAGGAGGATTTTGCGGGAAATTGGTATATTAGATGAGATTATGGGATTAGTCAATTCTTCTAGGCTAACTGGATTATTTTTCATGCGAATGGATGCCTATGAAAATTTGGTTTATGAGTTTTATAGTTCCCTATCGGTTCCGAAGGATGTACGGGGAAATATTACGGATTTTACTATGAAATTTCGGTTGGCCAATTCGGATTGGACGGTGCCGGTCGAACAATTGGGTGATTGGTTGGGCTGTAATTCAGAGGGCATTTTGGACTTTTCGCATGAGTTGAGCACTCAGGCGGTATGGCATTCCCTCGGTGGTTCCGGATTCTATGAAGCGCAAAAGGCGAAGGCCTCCTCCTTGGACAATCCGGCCATGCGAATCTTCCATCGGATGATCACGTACACTTTAAACGCTCGCACGAACACCAATGGTAATGTCAGTGTTCGTGACATGGCAGTAATGGAAGCTGCCATGAATGGACGCCAACTGGATTCGGCGAGATGGTTGATCAGCAAACTGAGTGACATCCAGACTCTCAGCGATAAAGAAAAGGTCCCTATCGACTTTGGTATGCTGATTACATTTATTGCTGAGAAATTGGGAATTTCTGTTGAAGGCTACGACGAATTTCGGATCGGTTTCGAAGAGTCTCATATGCTCAATGTCGATGCTCTCTTTCGGATGAGGGTGATTGAGAAAGATGGCAATGATGGATGGAGATTGCCTGCAGCTGTTGGAGATCATGAGCCATCTGCCGAACCATCTGCCATGCCTTCAGTGGCTGAAACCAGTGTCCGGAGAGGAAGACGAGCTCGCCCCGAAGCTGGTCCCGAGGTTCAGTCAACATCCGAGCTTCAAGTTTTAATTGAGCTGACCAAGCAAGTTGATGCAAACATGGTTCAGCTTGCCCATAATTTTCAAGCCTTTCAGGAGAGTACGGAATCTCGCTTGACCCGGATTGAGTCCAGCCTTGCTTCTCTTATTAACATGACGGATCTTTCACCTCAGCCGCCACCTCAACCTGGAGCCATTATTTCCATTTGCATTTGCATGATTTTGTTACCAAACTTTATTGAGGAACATATAAGTTTTATGCTATCATTTTTTGAATGGCCTTACATTTATAGTTCGTTTGCATATTTATTGATGTTTGAAAGTATATTTATATTTTGGATGTTGTTATTGGTTGATTGTCTGAAGAAGTTGAATGGTGAATTGCTTGCATATATTGGGAGTGTATTTGTTTTTGATGCCTTGTCTTGGGAAATATTACCAAAACAAAGGAAACCATGTCAAATTTTTTTTGATTTATGGCAAAAAAGGGGGAGAAAGAATGAAATAATTAGCAAGTTAAAATTGATATTAATTTGTGTTGGTAATTAAGGCTAAAACTAAGGGGGAGTGCTTAAAGTGAGGGGGAGCATTTTTTATTCTTAGTTTAAAACTCAATTTTAACTTTTTCAACATATTTTTGTCATCAATCAAAAAGGGGGAGATTGTTGAATCCTTGATGTTTTGATGATGAAAAAATATGATTAAGATGTTAATTAATGCTTAACAATATGTTTAAAGTGCTAATCAATCCCTTGCATGAAGTAATTCATGACAAAGAAGGGAAGAAAAGATTTATTTTTGCAGGTTTTAGGTCTCGCACGACCGTGTGCTTTAGTAGCACAACCGTGCTTGACCAAACTGGTCCTCGTGTATCCAAAACACGGGACCGTGCACCTGACCGTGCAAAGCTCTGTGATTTTCTGGAAGAAAAGTCTCAGACCCGCACGGGGGTGCATCATTGTGCACGACCGTGTGCATGCTCAACACAATCAATGCACTACCACCTCAACCGTGCTGCCTAACCGTGTGGAATCAAAGGATTAAAAAAAGTCATTGGAAGCACGACCGTGTGCCGTGGAAGCACGACCGTGCGCATAACCTATGAAGAACACGGGAGATTAAGCCGTGCAAAGGAAACCGTGCAGCAAGTCAAAGAAAATGAGTCAACGCACGACCGTGCTCGCTCAATACGCACGATCGTGCGTGATGACAAACACGGAGCACTACCAAGAGCACTTCCAGGAAGTCGTGCAAGGCTGATCGTGCAAGGGTTTTCAGGCATTCATCTCGTACACGACCATGCAAAATTGGCACACGACCGTGCGCTAGCATAAACTCACCCGTGTGCTGCTCGTGCGGTCATCGTGCAGCCAACCCGTGCTAGCTTCTGGAATTTTTGGACAAAACTTTGAAGTATCAATGCACGACCATGCATCTAAGGAGCACGACCATGAAGGGTCGAAGCACGACCGTGCGTCAAGGACACACGACCGTGCATCATTGGCGCTAAGCTTTTAAGTCGACCGTTGGGAGTCAGAATGAAGCAATAAATGCAGCATGCACGACCGTGCACTCGAGGAGCATGACCGTGCGCCTGGAAAATTTATTGCAGAGCTTACTTTTTCCAACTACTTCAACGGATACAAAGCTAGCAAAACGGCTCCTTCCTATTCTAGGCAATGAATCAAGTATAAAAGGAGAGCCATTTGAAGTGGAGGAGGTTACTGAAACGAATTGCAAAAAGCTCAAGCCTTCTTCTTTAATCTTTGAATACATTTTCTCTCTCTAAGCTCATTCATTCATATTATTGAGAGCTCTGCACTTTACATTTGATTTCCAGCCTATTCAGAGGCAACTACAATCAATTTCATTATTATCACTTCATTTGTAAAAAGGGCGAAATTCCCTTGTGAGAAAAACTATTGTATCTTCAGGTTTGAAGATAGTGGAAACTTCAATCGGGTTTGATTGAAGAAGAGGACGTAGGAGGCTTGTGTTCAAAGCTCCGAACCTCTCTAAACTTGGCTGAGCAACTTCTGAACTCTCTCTCTTTATTGCTTTTATTGTGCATTGTGTGTATTACAGTTTTGATTGTGATTATTGGTTTAGAAATTTTAAATAATCCTATTCACCCCCCCTCTAGTATTATTTCTCTATCACTTAAGGGTTTTTCACATATGACTATGCATGCCTCGTGTATGACTATATGTATGGCTAGTAAAAGAATCCAGTATAATGAGAACGTTATGTGGATTTTAGGTAACATGATAATTTGTGCATTATATAGATGCATGATCGTTTGTTATAGCTTTTCGTATCTACAATTGTGCGCTTTTCTCTATATAAAGAGAAATATAAGAAAAATTTAGGTGTCATTATACTTTTTACAGGGAGCGACTCTTTGCCATGTAAAGATTAAAAAGGAGTAATCATCACATGTATAGGTTTCTATATACCTTATGATTGTTTATAACATGTTTTATTTATTTTTGAACAAATATGATTGAATTGATCTGGCTGGGATTGTTAGATTTTGTATAGTTTTGAAAATCTTATTGCTTGGGCACCTTTTCAATGACCCAACATTTTGACATGCATATCATAAAAAATCTTGTGTACTAGCCATAATCATGCTTGGTGACTGATTCCAACACTATCGATATTTTTTTAACTATTTTGATGACCAAAATGGCTAAAAACTATGAGTTGATAGTTGTATTTCACGTTAAGTACGTTATAATATAAGAAATTTGGACATTTAATGCGAATTTGGTTTTAGAAATTTGTAGAAGTTCTAATTAAAAATTATTGTTCAAATTTGTGCAATAAGAGTGGAATTTAATGATATTTATAGTTGGGATAATATAGAAGTTCAAATTATGGAGAAAAAGAAATTAGGCAGGGGATAAGGCTATTTTTATGGCTAAAAGCTCAATAAGCATGATATTTTGTCACCACACAACTTGAAGATGAGAGATTGAATTTAAATTTTAACAGGGTAAAAAATCAATTTTTTTGGGGGGTGTGGTTTACAACTTTTCAATATAGTGAAGGCTTGTGAAAAGATGGTGGGCAAATCGGGATGCCAATTTTACCTTTAGTTGATCCTCATGTTCTATATAAACACAACAACTTTTAATATTTAAAACACATAATTCTCTCAAAGTTTTATTATGTCAAAATTTTAATGTTGCAGTGTCAATTGCATGTATAATTTCATGGTCAATATATAGAGTTTTAGAGGTGATTTGACTATTTTACCCTTATTATGTGTATATTTCAAGATCACAGGTTTTCATGTTTGGTTTTATAGGAAATATTGGTTTTTATGTGAATTCAATGAAAATGAAGCCAAAAAAAAACTTATGAAGGACTAGCCTGTGGTTTGAATTTAGTCAAGAAAAGAATGAGCGACTAAAACATAAAAGGCAAAAGAGAGCGTTGTGCACCACAAATGGAAACCAAGGATTTTCAATACATTTAATCTGTAAAATGAAAAAGTAGCCCTTCGTAAAGTTAGTGAATATCTCAAGCTTTTTAGAAAGTTATTATAAGGAAAAATCTGAGTTCGTTTGAGCCTTCAACGTTTTGCAAATTTAGGCCTTCTTAGTGAAATTTTGTATCTGACCACTAAGGAGTAAAATGGCCATAACTTGAAATTCTGAAGTCCAAATGAGGTGATTCGAAAGCCAAATAAAACTAGACATCAAGGATATAACTTTGATGAAGACCAAAATTTCATATACAAAAAGCTTCATGCCATAATATAGGAGAATGTAGGAGGCACATGAACATTCCAAAAGTTGTATAACAGGGCATCATGTTGTAGCATGCTCAGTAGAAGCACGATAACAACTCCATGTCTCTTGGCATGGCCCAGCAGCAGTAGAGTTTTATTTTGTTTGAAATTCTTCCCTAACCCTAAGTAGATATATTGAATTGTAACTTCACAAAAAGAGAGAGTCGTCTTATAAGAGCTTTAGAGAGATTTTTCAAGCAATTTTAGGAGATTTTCAACTTTGTTTAAAGACTCAATCGAAAGCTATTCAGATTGCAATTGTGAGACAAATTTTCATTAGATTTCAATAAAAGATTTAGCAAATTATTAGGTTTTATTCTTATTCTTTATTATGCTTTCTTTAAATCTGATTATTTATTTGTGTTTAATTATGAACTAAACAATTTTTTCTGAGATTAAGGCTAGCTAATTTATGAATAGGTAGTGTTTTTTGATTATAGTTACAAGTATGTTATTTTATGTATGTTTGTGTTCTAAACTTAATGCTTGTTAAAAACTTGGCCAATTTTTTATAGAATCTATGTTATGTGACTGAGACTAAGAGGTGAGATCGCATAAAAGCAACAAAATACAAACTATGAATTAATCATATATAGAGATATATTTGATAATACATGTAATAGTCATAGGCACAATAAGCTTATGTTGAAAACTAGTGAATTTCATAAAACTTAAAACATTTTCATCTAACTAAACCTAGATAGAGATATTTAGGTTATTAGATTGTTAAATAGAATTAATATTATTTGAGAAAGAATATTGATCAATTTAGGGGATTTCGTTGTCACGTGAATAACATAAGATAGTTAGTTGTAAAAAAAATCTACTTTAAAGTGCATTGGTGAACCGAAATCTGAGCATCATCTCGCATATTATTATTCGATTTACTTAGGCATGTTTATTAACTATTTGATTTCAGTTTTTATTTTAGTTTTAGATCTATTTTCAATTCGTATTTGATAATTTAGATAAACTTAAAAGTGGTGTCATCTTGGTATTTGCTTAAGTAATCCCGAGAATACGAAAACCCCAAATACTTTCCATATTACTTCAACTAGTACACTTACTAGGAAGTTAGAGTTTAAACGTTAATGCATCAAGTTTTTGGTGCCATTGAACGAAATAAACAGCTATGTTATATTTACTACAAGTGTGTTTTTCCAAAACTATTATGCCATATAATTTTTATAGTCAATATATTCAAATAACACAGTTGGGTTAGTGAGAAAGAAAAAATATTGCTAAAGACACAAGCTTCAGTCTATCATCCTAGACCTACCTCCCTAACCAACTAATTTATTAACATCTTCCATCTTTATCGAGAATACAAAGTTTCCAGTGTGAATATGTTATTTGGGTAGAGTGAACAACAAATTTTTATGACATTCACAAGGCACGAGCTAATAAAAGCAATTTGTCACTAAAATATGATTTACAGCATACCACCAAGAACGCTCACCAGGAAATATTATTTGCAAAATAATCATCTTAAATCTAAAGCTACTGAAAGTGAATTTGGCTATTCTTTTCCCAATAAATGACACAGTGCAAACATTGTCCACTTTTTCAAATCATATGTTGGATGACTAAGTGTTTGCTTAATTGGACTCATACATTCAAATAAAATGTTTGTTATAAGCACGAAGAATAGAGTTTTAACCATTAAATAAAAATTTGATATTGTTTGAGGACAATAGATTGAAAACATTAAGGAACAAAAAATGAGTTACTGATGATTCAAAGAACAATTACAGAGCAGCAGACCGTATTAAAGACAAAGAAACAACAAACAAGATTGAGATTGAGTTTCGTGGATTATTAAGCATAGAGATATGTGAGGAACAAAATTGGAACATAAGCAAAACACTTGCCTTCAAAATCACATACGAATCCCCAGTGAAAAATTTCCCATAGAAGGACTTTGGTACAGGAACAGGCTTAAAATTTTCAATCCGCCATATTCAATACCACTGTACATTGTCAAGGAGAATTAGAAATGTACAAAATCACTTCAAAGTGCTATATACCAAAGACAAGTAACAACAAATTATTAAAAAAAAGTAACAGCAGAATGCAGCATGGTTTTAATTAGCATCTCTATAACTTTTAGCTATATCAAAAATATGGGACTTCCAGATTACTATATCTAAAGAGACCAAATTTATTGGCTATGACAATTTCTGTAACATATTCAAAAGATAAAAAGATACCCTTTTTGTCCAGCCGCCTGGAAAGCTGAATCTAAATCTCTCATGGAAACAGCCATAAAACTTTTGTAGCTTTAGCTATTTGATTTTCTGCAACTTTGGCTCAAAGATAGGAATAGAGATAACCTGCAAAATAAGTGAAACTGGTAAAGATAAAATAGAAAAATAAAATAGAAATCAGAAACAGCATAGCAGTATCGAAAGTACTCTATAGATGGAAGACAAGTGGCAAACTGAGAAACCAATCGTTCACACTCTTTTTTCCAAACAGGAAATTTTATACAAGGACACTAAAAGGAGCAGCGGCGCAGCACATAGGGCATATGCAGAAGAGGAATTGATGTCAATAGCAATACTAATGAAGTGACAGTAGAAAAATTATGCTTACATCTATCTATTTCCCCAGCAAGTAAACATAACCAAACAAGCATCTTTCTAAAACAAAGCATGCTATGACTCCTAATAAACACTCTAAGAAAAATAAAAGATTCAATACCCAGATTAAAAAAGCAACAAAAAGACACAAAAACGGAAGAATAATTACCTGAAGACGGAAAAAAAGACAAAAAGAAAAGGTGCAACGTAATTACCTGGAAATAAACAAGCAAAATGAGCAAAGAAATCACAAAAAATCCAATCCCAGCAAAACAAAAACCCCAAAATGAGATCAAAATTCTCACAAATTCCAACAAGACAAACACAATTCTAAAAAAATAAAATGTTATATACCCAGATTAAAAAAACAACCAAAAGACACAAAAACGGAAGAATAATTACCTGAAGACGGAAAAGATATGAAAAAAAAATTAGCAACGTAATTAGCTGGAAATATAGAAGCAAAATGAGCAAGGAAATCACAAAAAATCCAATCCCAGCACAACAAAAACCCAAAAATCAG
Source organism: Anacardium occidentale (assembly GCA_026122585.1). NCBI lineage: Eukaryota > Viridiplantae > Streptophyta > Magnoliopsida > Sapindales > Anacardiaceae > Anacardium > Anacardium occidentale. The sequence goes on along the minus strand of JAJEJH010000501.1, from coordinate 37,951 downwards.
ATCAAAATTCTCACAAATTCCAACAAAACAAACACAGTTCTAAAAAAATAAAAGGTTATATACCCAGATTAAAAAAACAACCAAAAGACACCAAAACGGAAGAATAATTACCTTAAGACGGAAAAAAAGGTGAAAAAGAAAAGGTGCAACGTAATTACCTGGAAATAAACAAGTAAAATGAGCAAGGAAATCACAAAAAATCCAATCCCAGCATAACAAAAACCTAAAAATCAGATCAAAATTCTCACAAATTCCAACAAGACAAACACAGTTCTAAAAAAATAGAAGATTCAATACCCAGATTAAAAAAACAACCAAAAGACACAAAAACAAAAGAATAATAACCTGAAGACGAAAAAAAAGGTGAAAAAGAAAAGGTGCAACGTAATTACCTAGAAATATATAAGCAAAATGAACAAGGAAATCACAAAAAATCCAATCCCAGCACAACAAAAACCCAAAAATCAGATCAAAATTCTCACAAATTCCAACAAAACAAACACAATTCTAAAAAATAAAAGATTCAATACCCAGATTAAAAAAACTACCAAAAGACACAAAAACGAAAAAATAATAACCTGAAGACGGAAAAAAACGTGAAAAAGAAAAGGAACAACGTAATTACCTGGAAATAAACAAGCAAAATCAGCTAGGAAATCACAAAAAATCCAATCCCAGCACAACAAAAACCCAAAAATCAGATCAAAATTCTCGCAAATTCCAACAAAACAAACACAATTCTAAAAAAATAAAAGGTTATATACCCAGATTAAAAAAACAACCAAAAGACACAAAAATGGAAGAATAATTACCTGAAGACGGAAAAAAAGGTGAAAAAGAAAAAGTGCAACGTAATTACCTGGAAATAAACAAGCAAAATGAGCAAGGAAATCACAAAAAATCCAATCGCAGCACAACAAAAACCCAAAAATCAGATCAAAATTCTCACAAATTCCAACAAAACAAACACAGTTCTAAAAAAATAAAAGATTCAACACCCAGATTAAAAAAACAACCAAGAGACACAAAAATGGAAGAATAATTACCTAAAGATGGAAACAAAGGAGTAACAGAAAAGGTGCAACGAATTACCACGAAATAAACAAGCAAAATAACCAAGGAAATCATAAAAAAACAAATCCCAGCACAACAAAAACCCAAAAATCAGATCAAAATTCTCACAGATTCCAACAAAATAAACACAATTCTAAAAAAATAAAAGGTTATATACCCAGATTAAAAAAACAACCAAAAGACACAAAAACAGAAGAATAATTACCTGAAGACGGAAAAAAAGGAGAAAAAGAAAAGGTGCAACGTTAGTACCAGGAAATGAACAAGCAAAATGAGCAAGGAAATGACAAAAATCCGATCCCAGCACAACAAAAACCCAAAAATCAGATCAAAATTCTCACAAATTCCATCAAAACAAATACAATTCTAAAAAATAAAAGATTCAATACCCAGATTCAAAAAAAAACCAAGAGACACAAAAATGGAAGAATAATTACCTAAAGACGGAAAAAAAGGAGTAACAGAAAAGGTGCAACGAATTACCACGAAATAAACAAGCAAAAAGAGCAAGGAAATCACAAAAAATCCAATCTCAGCACAACAAAAACCCAAAAATCAGATCAAAATTCTCACAAATTCCATCAAAATAAATACAATTCTAAAAAAATAAAATGTTACATACCCAGATTAAAAAAACAACCAAAAGACACAAAAACAGAAGAATAATTACCTGAAGACGGAAAAAAAGGAGAAAAAGAAAAGGTGCAACGTTAGTACCAGGAAATGAACAAGCAAAATGAGCAAGAAAATCACAAAAATCCGATCCCAGCACAACAAAAACCCAAAAATCAGATCAAAATTCTCACAAATTCCATCAAAACAAATACAATTCTAAAAAATAAAAGATTCAATACCCAGATTCAAAAAAAAACCAAGAGACACAAAAATGGAAGAATAATTACCTAAAGACGGAAAAAAAGGAGTAACAGAAAAGGTGCAACAAATTACCACGAAATAAACAAGCAAAATGAGCAAGGAAATTACACAAAATCCAATCTCAGCACAACAAAAACCCAAAAATCAGATCAAAATTCTCACAAATTCCATCAAAATAAATACAATTCTAAAAAATAAAAGATTCAATACCCAACATAAAAAAACAACCAAAAGACACAAAAATAGAAGAATAATTACCTTAAGACGGAAAAAAAGGTGAAAAAGAAAATGTGCAACGTAATTACCTGGAAATAAACAAGTAAAATGAGCAAGGAAATCACAAAAAATCCAATCCCAGCACAACAAAAACCCAAAAATCAGATCAAAATTCTCACAAATTCCAACAAAACAAACACAGTTCTAAAAAAATAAAAGGTTATATACCCAGATTAAAAAAACAACCAAAAGACACCAAAACGGAAGAATAATTACCTTAAGACGGAAAAAAAGGTGAAAAAGAAAAGGTGCAACGTAATTACCTGGAAATAAACAAGCAAAATGAGCAAGGAAATCACAAAAAATCCAATCGCAGCACAACAAAAACCCAAAAATCAGATCAAAATTCTCACAAATTCCAACAAAACAAACACAGTTCTAAAAAAATAAAATATTCAATACCCAGAATAAAAAAACAACCAAAAGACACAAAAACAAAAGAATAATAACCTGAAGACGAAAAAAAAGGTGAAAAAGAAAAGGTGCAACGTAATTACCTAGAAATATACAAGCAAAATGAACAAGGAAATCACAAAAAATCCAATCCCAGCACAACAAAAACCCAAAAATCAGATCAAAATTCTCACAAATTCCAACAAGACAAACACAGTTCTAAAAAAATAGAAGATTCAATACCCAGATTAAAAAAACAACCAATAGACACAAAAACAAAAGAATAATAACCTGAAGACGAAAAAAAAGGTGAAAAAGAAAAGGTGCAACGTAATTACCTGGAAATATACAAGCAAAATGAACAAGGAAATCACAAAAAATTCAATCCCAGCACAACAAAAACCCAAAAATCAGATCAAAATTCTCACAAATTCCAACAAAACAAACACAGTTCTAAAAAAATAAATAATTCAATACCCAGATTAAAAAAACAACCAAAAGACACCAAAACGGAAGAATAATTACCTGAAGACGGAAAAGAGGTGAGAAAGAAAAGGAGCAACGTAATTAGCTGGAAATATAGAAGCAAAATGAGCAAGGAAATCACAAAAAATCCAATCCCAGCACAACAAAAACCCAAAAATCAAATCAAAATTCTCACAAATTCCAACAAAACAAACACAGTTCTAAAAAAATAAAAGATTCAATACCCAGATTAAAAAAAACAACCGAAAGACACAAAAACGGAAAAATAATTACCTGAAGACGGAAAAAAAGGTGAAAAAGAAAAGGTGCAACGTTAGTACCAGGAAATGAACAAGCAAAATGAGCAAGGAAATCACAAAAACTCCAATCCCAGCATAGCAAAAACCCGAAAATCTGATCAAAATTCGAACAAATTCCAACAAAACAAACACAATTCTAAAAAATAAAGGATTCAATACCCAGATTAAAAAAACTACCAAAAGACACAAAAACGAAAGAATGATAACCTGAAGACGGAAAAAAAAGTGAAAAAGAAAAGGAACAACGTTATTACCTAGAAATAAACAAGCAGAATCAGCAAGAAAATCACAAAAAATCCAATCCGAGCACAACAAAAACCCAAAAATGAGATCAAAATTCTCACAAATTCCAACAAAACAAACACAATTCTAAAAAAATAAAAGATTCAATACCCAGATTAAAAAAACAACCAAAAGACACAAACGAAAGAATAATTACCTAATGACAATAAACAGGAGTAACAGAAAAGGTGCAACGAATTACCACGAAATAAACAAGCAAAATGAGCAAGGAAATCACAAAAAATCCAATCTCAGCACAACTAAAACCCAAAAATCAGATCAAAATTCTCACAAATTCCATGAAAATAAATACAATTCTAAAAAATAAAAGATTCAATACCCAACATAAAAAAACAACCAAAAGACACAAAAATGGAAGAATAATTACCTTAAGACGGAAAAAAAGGTGAAAAAGAAAAGGTGCAACGTAATTACCTGGAAATAAACAAGTAAAATGAGCAAGGAAATCACAAAAAATCCAATCGCAGCACAACAAAAACCCAAAAATCAGATCAAAATTCTCACAAATTCCAACAAAACAAACACAATTCTAAAAAAATAAAAGGTTATATACCCAGATTAAAAAAACAACCAAAAGACACAAAAATGGAAGAATAATTACCTGACGACGGAAAAAAAAGTGAAAAAGAAAAGGTGCAACGTAATTACCTGGAAATAAACAAGCAAAATGAGCAAGGAAATCACAAAAAAGTCAATCCCAGCACAACAAAAACCCAAAAATCAGATCAAAATTCTCACAAATTCCAACAAAACAAACACAGTTCTAAAAAAATAAAAGATTCAACAGCCAGAATAAAAAAACAACCAAGAGACACCAAAACGGAAGAATAATTACCTGAAGACGGAAAAGAGGTGAGAAAGAAAAGGAGCAACGTAATTAGCAGGAAATATAGAAGCAAAATGAGCAAGGAAATCACAAAAAATCCAATCCCAGCACAACAAAAACCCAAAAATCAGATCAAAATTCTCACAAATTCCAACAAAACAAACACAGTTCTAAAAAAATAAAAGATTCAATACCCAGATTAAAAAAACAACCAAAAGACACCAAAACGGAAGAATAATTACCTGAAGACGGAAAAGAGGTGAGAAAGAAAAGGAGCAACGTAATTAGCTGGAAATATAGAAGCAAAATGAGCAAGGAAATCACAAAAAATCCAATCCCAGCACAACAAAAACCCAAAAATCAGATCAAAATTCTCACAAATTCCAACAAAACAAACACAGTTCTAAAAAAATAAAAGGTTATATACCCAGATTAAAAAAACAACCAAAAGACACAAAAACGGAAGAATAATTACCTGAAGACGGAAAAAAAGGCGAAAAAGAAAAGGTGCAACGTAATTACCTGGAAATAAACAAGTAAAATGAGCAAGGAAATCACAAAAAATCCAATCCCAACACAACAAAAACCCAAAAATCAGATCAAAATTCTCACAAATTCCACCAAGACAAACACAGTTCTAAAAAATAAAAGATTATATACCCAGATTAAAAAAACAACCAAAAGACACAAAAACGGAAAAATAATTACATGAAGACCGAAAAAAAGGTGAAAAAGAAAAGGTGCAACGTTAGTACCAGGAAATGAACAAGCAAAATGAGCAAGGAAATCACAAAAACTCCAATCCCAGCATAACAAAAACCCGAAAATCTGATCAAAATTCGAACAAATTCCAACAAAACAAACACAATTCTAAAAAATAAAGGATTCAATACCCAGATTAAAAAATCTACCAAAAGACACAAAAACGAAAGAATGATAACCTGAAGACGGAAAAAAAAGTGAAAAAGAAAAGGAACAACGTTATTACCTAGAAATAAACAAGCAAAACCAGCAAGAAAATCACAAAAAATCCAATCCGAGCACAACAAAAACCCAAAAATGAGATCAAAATTCTCACAAATTCCAACAAAACAAGCACAATTCTAAAAAATAAAAGATTCAATACCCAGATTAAAAAAACAACCAAAAGACACCAAAACGGAAGAATAATTACCTGAAGACGGAAAAGAGGTGAGAAAGAAAAGGAGCAACGTAATTAGCTGGAAATATAAAAGCAAAATGAGCAAGGAAATCACAAAAAATCCAATCTCAGCACAACAAAAACCCAAAAATCAGATCAAAATTCTGACAAATTCCATCAAAATAAATACAATTTTAAAAAATAAAAGATTCAATACCCAACATAAAAAAACAACCAAAAGACACAAAAATGGAAGAATAATAACCTGAAGACGGAAAAAAAGGTGAAAAAGAAAAGGTGCAACGTAATTACCTGGAAATAAACAAGTAAAATGAGCAAGGAAATCACAAAAAATCCAATCTCAGCACAACAAAAACCCAAAAATCAGATCAAAATTCTCACAAATTCCAACAAAACAAACACAGTTCTAAAAAAATAAAAGATTCAATACCCAGATTAAAAAAACAACCAAAAGACACCAAAATGGAAGAATAATTACCTGAAGACGGAAAAGAGGTGAGAAAGAAAAGAAGCAACGTAATTAGCTGGAAATATAGAAGCAAAATGAGCAAGGAAATCACAAAAAATCCAATCTCAGCACAACAAAAACCCAAAAATCAGATCAAAATTCTCACAAAATCCAACAAAACAAACACAGTTCTAAAAAAATAAAAGATTCAATACCCAGATTAAAAAAACAACCAAAAGACACCAAAACGGAAGAATAATTACCTGAAGACGGAAAAGAGGTGAGAAAGAAAAGGAGCAACGTAATTAGCTGGAAATATAAAAGCAAAATGAGCAAGGAAATCACAAAAAATCCAATCCTAGCATAACAAAAACCCAAAAATCAGATCAAAATTCTCACAAATTCCAACAAAACAAACACAATTCTAAAAAAATAAAAGATTCAATTCCCAGATTAAAAAAACAACCAAAAGACACCAAAACGGAAGAATAATTACCTGAAGACGGAAAAGAGGTGAGAAAGAAAAGGAGCAACGTACTTAGCTGGAAATATAGAAGCAAAATGAGCAAGGAAATCACAAAAAATCCAATCCCAGCACAACAAAAACCCAAAAATCAGATCAAAAGTCTCACAAATTCCAACAAAACAAACACAGTTCTAAAGAAATAAATAATTCAATACCCAGATTAAAAAAACAACCAAAAGACACCAAAACGAAAGAATAATTACCTGAAGACGGAAAAGAGGTGAGAAAGAAAAGGAGCAACGTACTTAGCTGGAAATATAGAAGCAAAATGAGCAAGGAAATCACAAAAAATCCAATCCCAGCACAACAAAAACCCAAAAATCAGATCAAAAGTCTCACAAATTCCAACAAAACAAACACAGTTCTAAAAAAATAAAAGATTATATACCCAGATTAAAAAAACAACCAAAAGACACCAAAACGGAAGAATAATTACCTTAAGACGGAAAAAAAGTGAAAAAGAAAAGGTGCAACGTAATTACCTGGAAATAAACATGTAAAATGAGCAAGGAAATCACAAAAAATCCAATCCTAGCACAACAAAAACCCAAAAATCAGATCAAAATTCTCACAAATTCCAACAAGACAAACACAGTTCTAAAAAAATAGAAGATTCAATACCCAGATTAAAAAAAAACCAAAAGACACAAAAACAAAAGAATAATAACCTGAAGACGAAAAAAAAGGTGAAAAAGAAAAGGTGCAACGTAATTACCTAGAAATATACAGGCAAAATGAACAAGGAAATCACAAAAAATCCAATCCCAGCACAACAAAAACCCAAAAATCAGATCAAAATTCTCACAAATTCCAACAAAACAAACACAGTTCTAAAAAAATAAATAATTCAATACCCAGATTAAAAAAACAACCAAAAGACACCAAAACAGAAGAATAATTACCTGAAGACGGAAAAGAGGTGAGAAAGAAAAGGAGCAATGTAATTAGCTGGAAATATAGAAGCAAAATGAGCAAGGAAATCACAAAAAATCCAATCCCAGCACAACAAAAACCCAAAAATCAGATCAAAATTCTCACAAATTCCAACAAAACAAACACGGTTCTAAAAAAATAAAAGATTCAATACCCAGATTAAAAAAACAACCAAAAGACACCAAAACGGAAGAATAATTACCTGAAGACGGAAAAGAGGTGAGAAAGAAAAGGAGCAACGTAATTAGCTGGAAATATAGAAGCAAAATGAGCAAGGAAATCACAAAAAATCCAATCCCAGCACAACAAAAACCCAAAAATCAGATCAAAATTCTCACAAATTCCAACAAAACAAACACAGTTCTAAAAAAATAAAAGGTTATATACCCAGATTAAAAAAACAACCAAAAGACACAAAAACGGAAGAATAATTACCTGAAGACGGAAAAAAAGGCGAAAAAGAAAAGGTGCAACGTAATTACCTGGAAATAAACAAGTAAAATGAGCAAGGAAATCACAAAAAATCCAATCCCAACACAACAAAAACCCAAAAATCAGATCAAAATTCTCACAAATTCCACCAAGACAAACACAGTTCTAAAAAATAAAAGATTATATACCCAGATTAAAAAAACAACCAAAAGACACAAAAACGGAAAAATAATTACATGAAGACCGAAAAAAAGGTGAAAAAGAAAAGGTGCAACGTTAGTACCAGGAAATGAACAAGCAAAATGAGCAAGGAAATCACAAAAACTCCAATCCCAGCATAACAAAAACCCGAAAATCTGATCAAAATTCGAACAAATTCCAACAAAACAAACACAATTCTAAAAAATAAAGGATTCAATACCCAGATTAAAAAATCTACCAAAAGACACAAAAACGAAAGAATGATAACCTGAAGACGGAAAAAAAAGTGAAAAAGAAAAGGAACAACGTTATTACCTAGAAATAAACAAGCAAAACCAGCAAGAAAATCACAAAAAATCCAATCCGAGCACAACAAAAACCCAAAAATGAGATCAAAATTCTCACAAATTCCAACAAAACAAGCACAATTCTAAAAAATAAAAGATTCAATACCCAGATTAAAAAAACAACCAAAAGACACCAAAACGGAAGAATAATTACCTGAAGACGGAAAAGAGGTGAGAAAGAAAAGGAGCAACGTAATTAGCTGGAAATATAAAAGCAAAATGAGCAAGGAAATCACAAAAAATCCAATCCTAGCACAACAAAAACCCAAAAATCAGATCAAAATTCTCACAAATTCCAACAAAACAAACACAATTCTAAAAAAATAAAAGATTCAATTCCCAGATTAAAAAAACAACCAAAAGACACCAAAACGGAAGAATAATTACCTGAAGACGGAAAAGAGGTGAGAAAGAAAAGGAGCAACGTACTTAGCTGGAAATATAGAAGCAAAATGAGCAAGGAAATCACAAAAAATCCAATCCCAGCACAACAAAAACCCAAAAATCAGATCAAAAGTCTCACAAATTCCAACAAAACAAACACAGTTCTAAAGAAATAAATAATTCAATACCCAGATTAAAAAAACAACCAAAAGACACCAAAACGAAAGAATAATTACCTGAAGACGGAAAAGAGGTGAGAAAGAAAAGGAGCAACGTACTTAGCTGGAAATATAGAAGCAAAATGAGCAAGGAAATCACAAAAAATCCAATCCCAGCACAACAAAAACCCAAAAATCAGATCAAAAGTCTCACAAATTCCAACAAAACAAACACAGTTCTAAAAAAATAAAAGATTCAATACCCAGATTAAAAAAACAACCAAAAGACACCAAAACGGAAGAATAATTACCTGAAGGCGGAAAAGAGGTGAGAAAGAAAAGGAGCAACGTAATTAGCTGGAAATATAAAAGCAAAATGAGCAAGGAAATCACAAAAAATCCAATCCCAGCACAACAAAAACCCAACAATCAGATCAAAATTCTCACAAATTCCAACAAAACAAACACAGTTCTAAAAAAATAAAAGGTTATATACCCAGATTAAAAAAACTACCAAAAGACACAAAAACGGAAGAATAATTACCTTAAGACGGAAAAAAAGGTGAAAAAGAAAAGGTGCAACATAATTACCTGGAAATAAACAAGCAAAATCAGCAAGAAAATCACAAAAAATCCAATCCGAGCACAACAAAAACCCAAAAATGAGATCAAAATTCTCACAAATTCCAACAAAACAAACACAATTCTAAAAAAATAAAAGATTAAATACCCAGATTAAAAAAACAACCAAAAGACACAAACGAAAGAATAATTACCTGATGACAATAAACAGGAGTAACAGAAAAGGTGTAACGAATTACCACGAAATAAACAAGCAAAATGAGCAAGGAAATCACAAAATAACCATTCCCAGCACCACAAGAACCCAAAAATCAGATCAAAATTCTCACGAATTCTAAGAAAACACACACAACTCTAAAAAAAATAAAAGATTCAATACCCGGATTAAAAAAAGAACCAAAAGACACACAAACGGAAGAATAATTACCTGAAGACGGAAAAAAAGTGAAAAAGAAAAGGTGCAACGTAATTACTTGGAAATAAACAAGCAAAATGCGCAAGGAAATCACAAAAAATCAAATCCCAGCACAACAAAAACCCAAAAACCAGATCAAAATTCTCACAAACTCCAAGAAAACAAACACAGTTCTAAAAAAATAAAAGTTTCAATACCCAGATTAAAAAAGCAACCAAAAGTCACAAAAATGGAAAAATAATTACTTGAAGACGGAAAAAAAGGTGAAAAAGAAAAGGTGCAACGTTAGTACCAGGAAATAAACAAGCAAAATGAGCAAGGAAATCACAAAAACTCCATTCCCAGCACAACAAAAACCCGAAAATCGGATCAAAATTCTCACAAATTCCACCAAAACAAACACAATTCTAAAAAAATAAAAGATTCAATACCCAGATTAAAAAAACAACCAAAAGACACAAACGAAAGAATAATTACCTGATGACAATAAACAGGAGTAACAGAAAAGGTGCAACGAGTTACCACGAAATAAACAAGCAAAATGAGCAAGGAAATCACAAAAAAACCATTCCCAGCACCACAAGAACCCAAAAATCAAATCAAAATTCTCACGAATTCCAAGAAAACAAACACAACTCTAAAAAAATAAAAGATTCAATACCCAGATTAAAAAAACAACGAAAAGAGACCCAAACGGAAGAATAATTACCTTAAGACAGAAAAAAAAGGAGAAAAAGAATAGGTGCAATGTAAGTACCTGGAAATAAACAAGCAAAATGAGCAAGGAAATCACAAAAACTCCAATCCCAACACAACAAAAACCCAAAAATTAGATCAAAATTCTCACAAATTCCAACAAAACAAACACAGTTCTAAAAAAATAAAAGATTCAATACCCAGATTAAAAAGCAACCAAAAGACACAAAAATGGAAGTATAATTACCTGAAGACAGAAAAAAGGTGAAAAAGAAAAGGTGCAACGTAATTACCTAGAAATAAACAAGCAAAATGAGTAAGGAAATCACAAAAAATCCAATACCAGCACAACAAAAACCCAAAAGTCAGATCACAATTCTCACGAATTCCAACAAAACAAACACAATTCTAAAGAATAAAAGATTATATACCCAGATTAAAAAAACAACCAAAAGACACAAAAACGGAAAAATAATTACCTGAAGACGGAAAAAAAGGTGAAAAAAAAAAGGAGCAACGTAATTACCTGCAAATATACAAGCAAAATGAGCAAGGAAATCACAAAAAAGCCAATCCCAGAACAACAAAAACCCAAAAATCAGATCAAAATTCTCACAAATTCCAATAAAACAAACACAATTCCTAAAAAATAAAAGGTTATATACCCAGATTAAAAAAACAACCAAAAGACACAAAAATGGAAGAATAATTACCTGAAGACGGAAAAAAAGGTGAAAAAGAAAAGGTGCAACGTTAGTACCAGTAAATAAACAAGCAAAATGAGCAAGGAAATCACAAAAACTCCAATCCAGCATAACAAAAACCCGAAAATCTGATCAAAATTTGAACAAATCCCAACAAAACAAACACAATTCTAAAAAATAAAAGATTCAATACCCAGATTAAAAAAGAAACCAAAAGTCACACAAACGGAAAAATAATTACCTTAAGATGGAAAAAAAGGAGAAAAAGAACAGGTGCAATATAAGTACCAGGAAATAAAGAAACCAAATGAGCAAGGAAATCACAAAAACTCCAATCCCAGCACAACAAAAACCCGAAAATCGAATCAAAATTCGAACAAATTCCAACAAAACAAACACAATTCTAAAAAAATAAAAGATTCAATACCCAGATTAAAAAAACAACGAAAAGGCCCAAAAACGAAAGAATAATAACCTGAAGACGGAAAAAAAGGTGAAAAAGAAAAGGAGCAACGTAATTACCTGGAAATATACAAGCAAAATGAGCAAGGAAATCACAAAAAAGCCAATCCCAGCACAACAAAAACCCAAAAATCAGATCAAAATTCTCACAAATTCCAACAAAGCAAACACAATTCTAAAAAAATAAAAGGTTATATACCCAGATTAAAAAAACAACCAAAAGACACAAAAATGGAAGAATAATTACCTGAAGACGGAAAAAAGTGAAAAAGAAAAGGTGCAACGTAATTACCTGGAAATAAACAAGCAAAATGAGCAAGGAAATCACAAAAAATCCAATCCCAGCACAACAAAAACTCAAAAACCAGATCGAAATTCTCACAAATTCCAACAAAACAAACACAGTTCCAAAAAAATAAAAGTTTCAATACCCAGATTATAAAAACTACCAATAGACACAAAAACGAAAGAATAATAACCTGAAAACAGAAAAAAAAAGGTGAAAAAGAAAAGGAACAACGTAATTACCTGGAAATAAACAACCAAAATCAGCAAGGAAATCACAAAAAATCCAATCCCAGCACAACAAAAACCCAAAAATGAGATCAAAATTCCCACAAATTCCAACAAAACAAACACAATTCTAAAAAAATAAAAGATTATATACCCAGATTAAATATCTACGAAAAGACACAAAAATGGAAGAATAATAACTTGAAGACGGAAAAAAAGGTGAAAAAGAAAAGGTGCAACGTAATTACCTGGAAATAAACAAGCAAAATGAGCAAGGAAATCACCAAAAATCCAATCCCAGCGCAACAAAAACCCAAAAATCAGATCAAAATTCTCACAAATTCCAACAAAACAAACACAGTTCTAAAAAAATAAAAGATTCAATACCCAGATTAAAAAAACTACGAAAAGACACCAAAACGGATGAATAATTACCTAAAGACGGAAGAAAAGGTGAAAAAGAAAAGGTGCAACGTAATTACCTGGAAATAAACAAGCAAAATGAGCAAGGAAATCACAAAAAATCCAATCCCAGCGCAACAAAAACCCAAAAATCAGATCAAAATTCTCACAAATTCCAACAAAACAAACACAGTTCTAAAAAAATAAAAGATTCAATACCCAGATTAAAAAAACTACGAAAAGACACCAAAACGGATGAATAATAACCTGAAGACGGAAGAAAAGGTGAAAAAGAAAAGGTGCAACGTAATTACCTGGAAATAAACAAGCAAAATGAGCAAGGAAATCACAAAAAATCCAATCCCAGCACAACAAAAACCCAAAAATCAGATCAAAATTCTCACAAATTCCAATAAAACAAACAAAATTCTGAAAAAATAAAAGATTCAATACCCAGATTAAAAAAACAACCAAAAGACACAAACGGAAGAATAATTACCGATAAATAGGGGTAACAAAAAAGGTGCAACGAATTACCACGAAATAAACAAGCAAAATGAGCAAGGAAATCACAAAAAAACCAATCCCAGCACCACAAAAACCCAAAAATCAGATCAAAATTCTCACAAATTCCAAGAAAACAAACACAACTCTAAAAAAATAAAAGATTCAATACCCAGATTAAAAAAACAACCAAAAGACACACAAACGGAAGAATAATTACCTGAAGACGAAAAAAAAGTGAAAAAGAAAAGGTGCAACGTAATTACTTGGAAATAAACAAGCAAAATGAGCAAGGAAATCACAAAAAATCCAATCCCAGCACAACAAAAACCCAAAAATCAAATCAAAATTCTCACAAATTCCAAGAAAACAAACACAGTTCTAAAAAAATAAAAGATTCAATACCCAGATTAAAAAAGCAACCAAAAGACCCAAAAATAGAAAAATAATTACTTGAAGACGGAAAAAAAGGAGAAAAAGAAAAGGTCCAATGTTAGTACCAGGAAATAAACAAGCAAAATGAGCAAGGAAATCACAAAAACTCCAATCCCAGCACAACAAAAACCCGAATATCGCATCGAAATTCTCACAAATTCCAACAAAACAAACACAATTCTAAACAAAAAAAAGGTTATATACCCAGATTAAAAAAACAACTAAAAGACACAAAAACAGAAGAATAATTACCTGAAGACGGAAAAAAAAGGTGAAAAAGAAAAGGAGCAACGTAATTACCTGGGAATATACAAGCAAAATGAGCAAGGAAATCACAAAAAAGCCAATCACAGCAAAACAAAAACCCAAAAATCAGATCAAAATTCTTACAAATTCCAACAAAACAAACTCAATTCTAAACAAATAAAAGGGTATATACCCAAATTAAAAAAACAACTAAAAGACACAAAAACGGAAGAATAATTACCTGAAGACGGAAAAAAAGGTGACAAAGAAAAGTAGCAATGTAATTACCTTGAAATATACAAGCAAAATGAGCAAGGAAATCACAAAAAAGCCAATCCCAGCACAACAAAAACCCAAAAATCAGATCAAAATTCTCATAAATTCCAACAAAACAAACAAAGTTCTAAAAAAATAAAAGATTCAATACCCAGATTAAAAAAACTACCAAAAGACACAAAAACGGAAGAATAATAACTTGAAGACAGAAAAAAAGGTGAAAAAGAAAAGGAGCAACGTAATTACCTGGAAATAAACAACCAAAATGAGCGAGGAAATCACAAAAAAGCCAATCCCAACACAACAAAAAACCAAAAATCAAATCAAAATTCTCACAAATTCCAACAAAACAAACAAAATTCTAAAAAAATTAAAGATTCAATACCCAGATTAAAAATCTACGAAAACACACAAAAATGGAAGAATAATAACTTGAAGACGGAAAAAAAGGTGAAAAAGAAAAGGAGCAACGTAATTACCTGGAAATAAACAACCAAAATGAGCAAGGAAATCACAAAAAATTCAATCCCAGCACAACAAAAACCTAAAAATCGGATCAAAATTCGAACAAATTCCAACAAAACAAACACAATTCTAAACAAAAAAAAGGTTATATACCCAGATTAAAAAAACAACTAAAAGACACAAAAACGGAAGAATAATTACCTGAAGACGGGAAAAAAGGTGAAAAAGAAAATGAGCAATGTAATTACCTTGAAATATACAAGCAAAATGAGCAAGGAAATCACAAAAAAGCCAATCCCAACACAACAAAAAACCAAAAATCAGATCAAAATTCTCACAAATTCCAACAAAACAAACAAAGTTCTAAAAAAATAAAAGATTCAATACTCAGATTAAAAAAACTATCAAAACACAAAAAACGGAAGAATAACAACCTGAAGACGGAAAAAAAGGTGAAAAAGAAAAGGTGCAACGTAATTACCTGGAAATAAACAAGCGAAATGAGCAAGGAAATCACCAAAAATCCAATCCCAGCGCAACAAAAACCCAAAAATCAGATCAAAATTCTCACAAATTCCAACAAAAGAAACACAGTTCTAAAAAAATAAAAGATTCAATACCCAGATTAAAAAAACTACCAAAAGACACAAAAACGTAAGAATAATAACCTGAAGACGGAAAAAAAGGTGACAAGGAAAAGGAGCAACGTAATTACCTGGAAATATACAAGCAAAATGAGCAAGGAAATCACAAAAAAGTCAATCCCAGCACAACAAAAACCTAAAAATCGGATCAAAATTATCGCAAATTCCAACAAAACAAACAAAGTTCTAAAAAAATAAAAGATTCAATGCCCAGATTAAAAAAACAACTAAAAGACACAAAAACGGAAGAATAATTACCTGAAGACGAAAAAAAAGGTGAAAAAGAAAAGGAGCAACTTAATTACCTGGAAATAAACAACCAAAATGAGCTAGGAAATCACAAAAAAACCAATCCCAGCACAACAAAAACCCAAAAATCAGATTAAAATTCTCACAAATTCCAACAAAACAAACAAAGTTCTAAAAAAATAAAAGATTCAATACCCAGATTAAAAAAACTACCAAAAGACACAAAAACGGAAGAATAATAACCTAAAGACGGAAAAAAAGGTGAAAAAGAAAAGGTGCAACGTAATTACCTGGAAATATACAAATAAAAGGTTATATAGCCAGATTAAAAAAACAACCAAAAGGTACAAAAACGAAAGAATAATAACCTGAAGACGGAAAAAAAGGTGACAAAGAAAAGGAGCAACGTAATTACCTGGAAATATACAAGCAAAATGAGCAAGGAAATCACAAAAAAGTCAATCCCAGCACAACAAAAACCTAAAAATCGGATCAAAATTCTCACAAATTCCAACAAAACAAACAAAGTTCTAAAAAAATAAAAGATTCAATACCCAGATTAAAAAAACTACCAAAAGACACAAAAACGGAAGAATAATAACCTAAAGACGGAAAAAAAGGTGAAAAAGAAAAGGTGCAACGTAATTACCTGGAAATATACAAATAAAAGGTTATATAGCCAGATTAAAAAAACAACCAAAAGGTACAAAAACGAAAGAATAATAACCTGAAGACGGAAAAAAAGGTGACAAAGAAAAGGAGCAACGTAATTACCTGGAAATATACAAGCAAAATGAGCAAGGAAATCACAAAAAAGTCAATCCCAGCACAACAAAAACCTAAAAATCGGATCAAAATTCTCACAAATTCCAACAAAACAAACAAAGTTCTAAAAAAATAAAAGATTCAATACCCAGATTAAAAAAACTACCAAAAGACACAAAAACGGAAGAATAATAACCTGAAGACGGAAAAATGGTGAAAAAGAAAAGGAGCAACGTAATTACCTGGAAATAGACAAGCAAAATGAGTAAGGAAATCACAAAAAATCCAATCCCAGCACAACAAAAACCCGAAAATCGGATCAAAATTCTCACAAATTCCAACAAAACAAACACAATTCTAAACAAATAAAAGGTCATATACCCAGATTAAAAAAACAACTAAAAGACACAAAAACGGAAGAATAATTACCTGAAGACGGAAAAAAAGGTGAAAAAGAAAAGGAGCAATGTAATTACCTTGAAACAGAGAAGCAAAATGAGCAAAGAAATCACAAAAAAGCCAATCCCAGCACAACAAAAACCCAAAAATCAGATCAAAATTCTCACAAATTCCAACAAAACAAACACAGTTCTAAAAAAATAAAAGATTCAATACCCAGATTAAAAAAACTACGAAAAGACACCAAAACGGATGAATAATTACCTGAAGACGGAAGAAAATGTGAAAAAGAAAAGGTGCAACGTAATTACCTGGAAATAAACAAGCAAAATGAGCAAGGAAATCACAAAAAATCCAATCCCAGCACAACAAAAACCCAAAAATCAGATCAAAATTCTCACAAATTCCAACAAAACAAACACAGTTCTAAAAAAATAAAAGATTCAATACCCAGATTAAAAAAACTATCAAAAGACAAAAAACGGAAGAATAATAACTTGAAGACGAAAAAAAAGGTGAAAAAGAAAAGGAGCAACGTAATTACCTGGAAATAAACAACCAAAATGAGCAAGGAAATCACAAAAAATCCAATCCCAGCACAACAAAAATCCGAAAATCAGATTAAAATTCCCACAAATTCCAACAAAACAAACACAATTCTAAACAAATAAAAGGTCATATACCCAGATTAAAAAAACAACTAAAAGACACAAAAACGGAAGAACAATTACCTGAAGACGGAAAAAAAGGTGAAAAAGAAAAGGAGCAATGTAATTACCTTGAAATATAGAAGCAAAATGAGCAAGGAAATCACAAAAAAGCCAATCCCAGCACAACAAAAACCCAAAAATCAGATCAAAATTCTCACAAATTCCAACAAAACAAACACAGTTCTGAAAAAATAAAAGATTCAATACCCAGATTAAAAAAACTACAAAAAGACACAAAAACGAAAGAATAATAACCTGAAGACGGAAAAAAAGGTGAAAAAGAAAAGGAACAACGTAATTACCTAGAAATAAACAAGCAAAATGAGCAAGGAAATCACAAAAAAGCCAATCTCAGCACAACAAAAACCCAAAAATCCGATCAAAATTCTCACAAATTCCAACAAAACAAACACAATTCTAAACAAAAAAAAGGTTATATAGCAAGATTAAAAAAACAACCAGAAGACACAAAAATGGAAGAATAATTACCTGAAGACGGAAAAAAAGGTGAAAAAGAAAAGGAGCAACGTAATTACCTGGAAATATACAAGCAAAATGAGCAAGGAAATCATAAAAAAACCAATCCCAGCACAACAAAAACCCAAAAATCAGATCAAAATTCTCACAAATTCCAACAAAACAAACACAGTTTTGGAAAAATAAAAGATTCAATACCCAGATTAAAAAAACTATCAAAAGACAAAAAACGGAAGAATAATAACCTGAAGACGGAAAAAAAGGTGAAAAAGAAAAGGTGCAACGTAATTACCTGGTAATAAACAAGCAAAATGAGCAAGGAAATCACCAAAAATCCAATCTCAGCACAACAAAAACCCAAAAATCAGATGAAAATTCTCACAAATTCCAACAAAACAAACACAGTTCTGAAAAAATAAAAGACTCAATACCCATATTAAAAAAACTACCAAAAGACACAAAAACGAAAGAATAATAACCTGAAGACGGAAAAAAAGGTGAAAAAGAAAAGGAGCAACGTAATTACCTGGAAATATACAAGCAAAATGAGCAAGGAAATCACAAAAAACCAATCCAAGCAAAACAAAAACCCAAAAATCGGATGAAAATTCTCACAAATTCCAACAAAACAAACACAATTCTAAAAAAATAAAAGATTCAATACCCAGATCAAAAAAACTACCAAAAGACACCAAAACGGATGAATAAGTACCTGAAGACGGAAGAAAAGGTGAAAAAGAAAAGGTGCAACGTAAATACCTGGAAATAAACAAGCAAAATGAGCAAGGAAATCACAAAAAAGCCAATCCCGGCACAACAAAAACCCAAAAATCAGATCAAAATTCTCACAAATTCCAACAAGACAAACACAGTTCTAAAAAAAAAAAGGTTATATACCCAGATTAAAAAAACAACCAAAAGACACAAAAATGGATGAATAATTACCTGAAGACGGAAAAAAATGTGAAAAAGAAAAGGAGCAACGTAATTACCTGGAAATATACAAGCAAAATGAGCAAGGAAATCACAAAAAAGCCAATCCCAGCAAAACAAAAACCCAAAAATCAGATCAAAATTCTCACAAATTCCAACAAGACAAACACAATTCTAAAAAAATAAAAGGTTATATACCCAGATTAAAAAAACAACCAAAAGACACAAAAATGGAAAAATAATTACCTGAAGACGGAAAAAAAAGTGAAAAAGAAAAGGTGCAACGTAATTACCTGGAAATAAACAAGCAAAATGAGCAAGGAAATCACCAAAAATCCAATCCCAGTGCAACAAAAACCCAAAAATCAGATGAAAATTCTCATAAATTCCAACAAAACAAACATAGTTATAAAAAAATAAAAGATTCAACACCCAGATTAAAAAAACTACCAAAAGACACAAAAACAAAAGAATAATAACCTGAAGACGAAAAAAAAGGGGGAAAAGAAAATGAGCAACGTAATTACCTGGAAATAAACAAGCAAAATGAGCAAGGAAATCACAAAAAAGCCAATCCCAGGACAACAAAAACCAAAAAATCCGATCAAAATTCTCACAAATTCCAACATAACAATCACAATTCTAAACAAAAAAAAGGTTATATACCCAGATTAAAAAAACAACCAAAAAACACAAAAATGGAAGAATAATTAAGTGAAGACGAAAAAAAAGGTGAAAAAGAAAAGGAGCAACGTAATTACCTGGAAATATACAAGCAAAATGAGCAAGGAAATCACCAAAAATCCAATCCCAGCACAACAAAAACCCAAAATCTGATCAAAATTCAAACAAATTCCAACATAACAATCACAATTCTAGAAAGACAAAATATTCAATACTCAGATTAAAAAAACAGCCAAAAGACACAAAAATGAAAGAATAATTACCTGAGGACGGAAAAAAAGGTGAAAAGGAAAAGGTGCAACATAAATACTTGGAAATAAACTAGCAAAATGAGCAAGGAAATCACAAAA
This sequence comes from Anacardium occidentale, assembly GCA_026122585.1. Classification (NCBI taxonomy): domain Eukaryota; kingdom Viridiplantae; phylum Streptophyta; class Magnoliopsida; order Sapindales; family Anacardiaceae; genus Anacardium; species Anacardium occidentale. Next base: position 17,916 of record JAJEJH010000501.1, on the reverse strand, counting down.
ACTCCAATCCCAGCATAACAAAAACCCGAAAATCCGATCCAAATTCTCACAAATTCCAACAAGACAAACACAATTCTAAAAAAATAAAAGGTTATATACCCAGATTAAAAAAACAACTAAAAGACACAAAAATGGAAGAATAATTACCTGAAGATGGAAAAAAAAAGTGAAAAAGAAAAGATGCAACGTAATTACCTGGAAATAAACAAGCAAAATGAGCAAGGAAATCACCAAAAATCCAATCCCAGCGCAACAAAAACCCAAAAATCAGATCAAAATTCTCACAAATTCCAACAAGACAAACACAGTTCTAAAAAAATAAAAGATTCAATTCCCAGATTAAAAAAACTACCAAAAGACACAAAAACGAAAGAATAATTACCTGAAGACGGAAAAAAAGGTGAAAAAGAAAAGGAGCAACGTAATTACCTGGAAATATACAAGCAAAATGAGCAAGGAAATCACAAAAAAGCCAATCCCAGCACAACAAAAACCCAAAAATCAGATCAAAAGTCTCACAAATTCAAGCAAAACAAACACAATTTTAAAAAAATAAAAGGTTATATACCCAGATTAAAAAAACAACCAAAAGACACAAAAATGGAAGAATAATTACCTGAAGACGGAAAAAAATGTGAAAAAGAAAAGGTGCAACGTAATTACCTAGAAATAAACAAGCAAAATGAGCAAGGAAATCACAAAAAAGCCAATCCCAGCACAACAAAAACCCAAAAATTAGATCAAAATTCTCACAAATTCCAACAAAACAAACACAATTATAAAAAAATAAAAGGTTATATACCCAGATTAAAAAAACAACCAAAAGACACAAAAATGGAAAAATAATTACCTGAAGACGAAAAAAAGGTGAAAAAGAAAAGGTGCAACGTAATTACCTGGAAATAAACAAGCAAAATAAGCAAGGAAATCACAAAAAATCCAATCTCAGCACAACAAAAACCCGAAAATCTGATCAAAATTCAAACAAATTCCAACAAAACAAACACAATTCTAAAAAAATAAAAGGTTATATACCCAGATTAAAAAAACAACCAAAAGACACAAAAATGGAAAAATAATTACCTGAAGACGAAAAAAAGGTGAAAAAGAAAAGGTGCAACGTAATTACCTGGAAATAAACAAGCAAAATAAGCAAGGAAATCACAAAAAATCCAATCTCAGCACAACAAAAACCCGAAAATCTGATCAAAATTCAAACAAATTCCAACAAAACAAACACAATTCTAAAAAAATAAAAGGTTATATACCCAGATTAAAAAAACAACCAAAAGACACAAAAATGGAAAAATAATTACCTGAAGACGAAAAAAAGGTGAAAAAGAAAAGGTGCAACGTAATTACCTGGAAATAAACAAGCAAAATAAGCAAGGAAATCACAAAAAATCCAATCTCAGCACAACAAAAACCCGAAAATCTGATCAAAATTCAAACAAATTCCAACAAAACAAACACAATTCTAAAAAAATAAAAGGTTATATACCCAGATTAAAAAAACAACCAAAAGACACAAAAATGGAAAAATAATTACCTGAAGACGAAAAAAAGGTGAAAAAGAAAAGGTGCAACGTAATTACCTGGAAATAAACAAGCAAAATAAGCAAGGAAATCACAAAAAATCCAATCTCAGCACAACAAAAACCCGAAAATCTGATCAAAATTCAAACAAATTCCAACAAAACAAACAAAATTCTAAAAAAATAAAAGATTCAATACCCAGATTAAAAAAACAACCAAAAGACACAAAAACAGAAGAGTAATTTCCTGAAGACGGAAAAAAATGGGAAAAAGAAAAGGTGCAACATAATTACCTGGAAATAAACAAGCAAAATGAGCAAGGAAATCACAAAGAATCCAATCCCACCGCAACAACAACCCAAAAATCAGATCAAAATTCTCGCAAATTCCAGCAAAACAAACACAATTCTAAAAATAAAAGATTCAATACCCATATTAAAAAAACAACCAAAAGACACAAAAACGGAAGTATAATTACCTGAAGACGGAAAAAAAGGAGTAAAAGAAAAGGTGCAACGTAATTACCTGGAAATAAACAAGCAAAATGAGCAAGGAAATCACAAAGAATCCAATCCCACCACAACAACAACCCAAAAATCAGATGAAAATTCTTACAAATTCCAACAAAACAAACACAATTCAGAATAAATAAAAGATTCAATACCCAGATAAAAAAAACAACCAAAGGACATAAAAACGGAAGAATAATTACCTGAAGACAGAAAAAAAGGTGAAAAAGTAAAGGAGCAACGTAATTACCCCGAAATAAACAAGCAAAATGAGCAAGGAAATCACAAAGAATCCAATCCCACCCCAACAACAACCCAAAAATCAGATGAAAATTCTTACAAATTCCAACAAAACAAACACAATTCAGAATAAATAAAAGATTCAATACCCAGATAAAAAAAACAACCAAAAGACACAAAGACGGAAGAATAATTACCTGAAGGCGGAAAAAAAAGAGAAAAAGAAAAGGTGCAACGTAATTACCTCGAAAAAAATAAGCAAAATGAGCAAGGAAATCACAAAAAATCCAATCCTAGCACAACAAAAACCCAAAAATCAGATCAAAATTCGAACAAATTCCAACAAAACAAACACAATTCTAAAAAAATCAAAGATTCAATACCTAGAATAAAAAAGCAACCAAAACACACAAAAACAGAAGAATAATTACCTGAAGACGGAAAAAAAAAAGGGGAAAAAGAAAAGGTGCAACGTATTTACCTCGAAATAAACAAGCAAAACGAGCAATGAAATCACAAAAAATCCAATCCCAGCACAACAAAACCCCAAAAATCAGATCACAATTCGAATAAATTCCGACAAAACAAACACAATTCTAAAAAGTAAATGATTCAATGCCCAGCTTAAAAAAACAACCAAAAGACACAAAAACGAAAGAATAATTACCTGAAGACTGAAAAAAAAGGGGAAAAAGAAAAGGTGCAACGTAATTACCTTGAAATAAACAAGCAAAATGAGCAAGGAAATCACAAAAAATCCAATCCCAACACGATAATAACCCAAAAATCAGATCAAAATTCTCACAAATTCCAACAAAACAAACACAATTCTAAAAAAAAAAAAGATTCAACAACCAGATTAAAAAAACAACCAAAAGACACACAAACGGAAGAATAATTACCTGAAGACGGAAAAAGAGGAGAAAAAGAAAAGGTGCAACGTAATTACCTCGAAATAAACAAGCAAAACGAGCAATGAAATCACAAAAAATCCAATCCCAGCACAACAAAAACCCAAAAATCAGATCAAAATTCAAACAAATTCTAACAAAACAAACACAATTCTAAAAAGATAAAAGATTCAATACCCAGATTAAAAAAACAACCAAAAGACACAAAAACAGAAGAGTAATTACCTGAAGATGGAAAAAAAGGTGAAAAAGAAAAGGAGAAATGTAATTACCTGAAAATAAACAAGGAAAATGAGCAAAGAAATCACAAAAAATCGAATCCCAGCACAACAAAAACCCAAAAATCAGATCAAAATTCTCACAAATTCCAACAAAACAAACACAATTCTAAAAAAATAAAAGATTCAATACCCAGATTAAAAAAACAACCAAAAGACACAAAAACAGAAGAGTAATTACCTGAAGACCAAAAAAAAGGTGAAAAAGAAAAGGAAAAATGTAATTACCTGGAAATAAACAAGCAAAATGAGCAAGGAAATCACAAAAAATTCAATCCCAGCACAACAAAAACCCAAAAATTAGATCAAAATTCTGACAAATTCCAACAAAACGAACACAATTCTAAAAAAATAAAAGATTCAATACCCAGATTCAAAAAACAACCAAAAGACACAAAAACAGAAGAGTAATTACTTGAAGACGGAAAAAAATGGGAAAAAGAAAAGGTGCAACGTAATTACCTAGAAATAAACAAGCAAAATGAGCAAGGAAATCATAAAAAATCCAATCTTAGCACGACAAGAACCCAAAAATCAGATCAAAATTCTCACAAATTCCAACAAAACAATCACAATTGTAAAAAATTTAAAGATTCAATACCTAGATTAAAAAAAATCAAAAGACACAAAAACGGAAGATCAATTACTTGATGACCGAAAAAAAGGAGAAAAAGAAAAGGGCAAGATGGCAGATCCAGTATAAGTGAATAAATTAAAATTGATAGAGAAAAAAATTAAAAAGGAGAAATGGGAAAGTAACGGGTGATAGAGAGGAAGATTAATATAGTGGGGTGAAAGAGATGGAAAAGGCTGAGAGAGAAAATGAGTGATTGGAAGGAAGAAAGAATGATGATGAGACCGCAACCCAAAGCCTCACTCCAAAAAACCACATGAACTGTGTTACTTGCATTTAATTATGGCGAAAGCACTATTTCCCACCCATAGTTTGAGGCGACGACAAAGTCCCACCCGCAAGTTTTCAAAAACCCGTCTCCCACCCTTGGAGCAAAATTCAAACATATTTTATAATTTTTCAAATGAAATGACTAAAATACCCTTTAATAAATAAAAATTAATAATAAAATTATAAAATAATTTTTAAATATAAAAAAATTAAAAAATATATTAAAAATTTTTAAAAAAATTTAAAAAAATTTAAAAATTTTTTAAAAAATAAACTAGCCACAGCCACTGATGCCGGCGGCGGTGGC
>JAJEJH010000501.1:0-13023 GCA_026122585.1 Anacardium occidentale | reverse complement strand
GTGGCCGTTGATAACCGTACCAGGTGGTCGTCTCCGGTCACCTGGTTCCAGGGGAGGCCAGATCAGGCCTACTCCCCCGACAAACGTGGCTGAAAACAACCGTTGGGACCAATACCGGCCCTCTTCGACCATTTTCGATGGCCAGATCTGGTCGTCTCCACAGAACGGGGAGGCCAGATCTGGCCTCCCCTGGAACCAGGTGGCTGGAGACGGCCACCTGGTGCGGTTAGCAACGGCCACTGCCATCGGCATCGGCGGCTGTGGCCAGTTTATTTTTTTTTTCAATTTTAAAAATTTTTAAATTTATATAAATTTTATTTTATTATTTTATAAAATTTTAATCATAAAATGACAAAATTACTCCTGAAATATTACTATTTTCTATTTTATTTAATATTAAATTATTTCTATGGGTGGGAGACTGGGTTTTGAAAACTTGCAGGTGGGACTTGTGGTCGCCTCAAAAATAGTCCTTTGGCCTTTAATTTTTCGTTTCATATCGTAATACCGCTCGTCAAAATTTAATGAAGATTGATCTTCTTTTTGAACAAATCCAATAAATGAATCGGTTTATTATATATTTATTCAAATCTCTGGACCTCAAAAATCTTTTTTATTTTATTAAATCCAATTTAACTTTATGAGAACTAGGGTCAAATGCAAGGTTCTTGCATTACCTGAGGTTAGTAACTTTTCTTTCTGGAATTGTTTTTTAATTTTTTTCAATATTCCACACATGAATTTTGGATATCAAGAATCTTTGCTTTTTCACTCCATTCGTTTCTCTCGAGATTAAAAAACTAAGTAGTTCTCGGAATAATCTCAAATAAAAAAAATATAAAAAGTTATTAAAAATGTAAAAGTTGAATAAAATTTTTAGAAAGTATTTTATTTGTATAAATATTTTGTTTCCCAGCCTATTGGTCAAAGAATTTTTTCAATTTTACATATTGAAAACGTCATTTTGCTCTCATCATTTTTTAATTCATAAAAAATTCTGGTCTTTAATGCGTCATCTGAAATGAAAAAGAAATTTTGAAAAAAGGTCTTAAATATTGTTTCTTTAAAAGAATTTTTGTAATATTCAAATTCAAAGGTGTTAATAGGAAGGGTTAATTTTTTTTCATAGTATCGAGGCATTATGTGTGATTGATTATTGGCAATGTGTTGTCAGGAATTTAATCCTAAAATGTTTCCTTTATGACTTGAACTCTTGCCCTTGTGGCAAGAGAGCCTAACTAATTCACCACCTAAGCAACTCCCTAGAGGTGCCGGTTGGTAATTTATTGGAGGAAAAGGAGATGAATGTAAAAGACCCTACTATCTGTCATTGTATTATTATATTTATGTAAACACCTAGTAAAATACATCTACATATATATATTTATATTTCTTCACAAATCATCATCAGCTATATATAACAGAAATCCCTACAAGACTATTGCTCTTCTAAAAACCATGCATTATACAGAAGCTATAATTATAATGTTATGAAATACTAAAACTTAATGTACAGTATCTTGATAAAAACAAATACTATAATATTATATAATACTAATATTTGAAAACATATACATAGGATATTGTACGTCCCCATGCATGAGTAATACAAAGTATACGAACCAACATGCTATCTGTTAAAAACTAACAAACTTATATGTGATTACATATATCTGTGTACAGTAAAGCATATGGGTGAAAACATATTCAATTGTATTCCACTTTCTAGCCATTTGGTGTTTCGGCTTAGCTTCCCAAAACAAAGACCTGCAAGAAAAGGAAACTAAAGGGGATGAGTCAAAAGTGACTCAGTAATTATCTCCTTATCTTTATCCTCAGATAGGCTTTAAGCTTTATAACTTAATTGGTTAGCTACTAACTAAAGAACTTAACCAAGTTTCTAATAGTCTAATAGTTTCTTCTGTCTTAGCTTCTATTATTGCTTAAACTCTGTTTCATACTTTGTCTTAACTACATATATGAATATACATGTACAATGTAGTATGAAAAGGATCTATGCTTATACAACTTAACTCTCTGAGTTCTCTTTCTAATATTAATTATTTTGTTTTCTTTCTTAATTAAACTTTGAGATCCAAAGTACTCTCGAGTTCTCTATGGTCTTAATTGAACTTTTTATATTTCTGCTTATGTTCTTTTTTAATTTATAGGTTTCTCTCAGAGGATCTAGATATCTGGACTCTAACTTATGGCTTACTATAACTACATATATAGGTATACATATACAACACAATATGAATCATTCATATCCTCTAGACTAGCACTTTGTCACTCCTTCTTACTGCCTTATCTTCATTCATAATCTATGAAAATATCTAACAAGTTTATTCTTCTAAATTACTCATGACTGGTCATGAGAGTTTATCTGTTTTTGCTTTTTTATTATACTAAAAGTTTGTTTCTTAATGAGACTGTATCTGATTCTTATATACTTATTCAGTGGTATTTATGATCTCTTTTGAAACTTAACTGATTTCTTTGCTATTTTGCTCCAAATATGTCATACATTTGGCTATACTACTTATTATTAGTTACAAGCCATTATTTTCTTATAAACTAGATTATCTTATTCTTATTTGCTTTGTTTCTTATCTGCTGTTTTGTTTATACCTTGTGTTGTAAGTTTATGAATATACTCTATTTTGTATCAAGTATTTAGCCTTTTTTGTTGCTTATCAGCCTATCTGATAAGTTCTATTTCATTTTACTGTTACAGTCATAAGTTTTCTATTCTGCTTATTCTCATACTGTGTAAGTCATGATATAAAGTATGTTAAAGACATTATTAGTTATGCTAAAAAATCATATCTGGGCCTTTGAGCCTGTTTACTGAAAACTGTTTTACTAAAAATGCTATTAGGATCCAAAGATCCTAAATAAAAAACTAAGTAATAAATTGTACCTGAAAACTATATATGAAATCTCTTTATACCCGTATGGATACCTACTATGTTGATTAGATTGATGAACATAGAGATTTGGCTCCTTAATCATATGAGTTTAATACTACTAATGCACATCCAATGCTCTCTCTAATAAGCTTGATTAATGATCATGTCCTCTTTAACGAACACTAGACTCCCTCTCTAATAGGATACCCTTTCTAATAGGCTATATAGACTTACAAGTGTCCTATTGTATTCACCTCCTAATAGCTAACATGGATGTCGGGCTATAATATTAAAACTTATGTATATGGATCCTTTAATTTCTTTTTAAATATCATTGTTTGGCATGCTATGTCATGTAATGTATTATGTATGCATGATATCTGATGATGAAAAACTAATAATATAAAATTGTGGTGTTGTTCAGTCTGATGAATACAAGGATTCAATATCCTGACCGTATGAGTTCAATATTGTTGAAGCATATCTAGTGCTTTCTCTAATAAGCTTGATCAATGACTATGTCCTCTTTAACGAATATTGAACTCTTTTTCTAACGAGACCCTCTCTAACAGGTTGTGTAGACTCATAAATGTCTTTTTGTATTCACCCTTAATAACTAACTTTAATATCGAGTTATGATGTTGAAAATTGATGTATATGGATCCTTTGATCCTTTTTTGAAAATGACTACATGACATGCTATTTTAAATGATGTTTTTCATGCATGAAATCTTAGTACTTTCTCTTTCTCTAAATACATGTTGTGCAACTGGATAGTTATTATAGTTATGTTCTATGTATTGTTACTGAAACTTTTAGTTTTGTGACTTATAAAGCTTATTAATAAATTCTACGTATATTATTCTGTATTTTATTGTATATTTGCTAATTGTGTGTTATATGCTTCTATACTATTTCTATTACTATCCCTTGTCTCTATTATGTATTCTGAGTGTAGTTTATTGATTATTTAAGTTGTTTCTAGATTACTACTGAGGTTCACTTACTTGTAGAGGGTTTAATTTTAATTCTAGAATAATATTTTATCTTATTACTTTCTGTTCTTTGTTATTCAGCTGTCTTGCACTCTTATTAATGATTTCCTGTTTATTCTGCTATTTCCTCCAAGTACATGGGCATGCAGGGAAGCCATATGGTTATGCAAGGAAAATGCATGGTAGTGCATCTAGTTGTATACATAATTGTGCTAGCTTTTGGAATCTTTTGTCATAATTTTGGCTTACTACACGGTTATGTATTTCAAGCTGCATGGGCATGTATGCCATACACACAATCATATCCCTACGCACATAGGCATACAAACTCTACTACATACATAGTCATGACCCCTTAAGGCACGATCATGTGAAATTGGGAAAACGCATATGGTCATAACCACTAAGCCACCCGATCATGTACCCAAAAGCACAAGCACATTGGCCTTAATTGTGCATGCACTACACGACCTTGGCCATGTAGAATGAATGACAACATGGTCGTACGCCCTTGGTCACACAGTCGTGTGACACGTTCTGCTTTTACAATTTTATTTCCAGAACTTGTAAAACTCAGCCCAAAGCATAACTTAATCTCATTCAATCTTTAATCAAGCTTATTCTAACACATAAATAAGTAAAAAGATGCTACTTATGCTAACTCTCTTCATCTCATAATATATAATCACCACAAATCATGCTTCTGAAATATAAAACACATACTAATACACATACCAACACACTAGCATGCTTCTACCCCCAAAATCTCATCTATCTCAACATTATCAACTTACAATCAAGCTTAATAAACTGGAAGCATGCTTACATTGCTAAATAATCTATCTAAGAGGCTATATACTTTGAAAGTAGGAGAAAATGTAAGGAAATACTTACTTAGAGCTGCTAGTGGCTTCAATCTTTCTAACTTTGACTGGATTAACTACTAGAAGTTGGCTTCCTTCTTTTCAATTTGGTTAAGGTTGGTTGGAGGAGAAGAAGATAATAGGAGAGAAATTGGTTGAACTCCCACAAGAAAGAGAACATCTACTTTATATAATGTGTAACTCAAGGAAGACACACGAGTATGTGCAAAAAGGCACATGGTCATGTTCCTCACACAAGAGACGTATCATCGTATGTTCAAAAGGTACATAGTTGTGCTCTACACACACACAAAAAACATGCCACTAAAAAGATTGTTTTACCCCTCTTAACTCTTTATAAAATATATTATTTAGCTATCAAATTTCTCTAATAGCCCTGATCAAAGGCCTAGAAAAACTGTTCTAACCTCGAGATATAATAATAAAAAGGTTGATTCTTTATCAAATAATGTAAATTTATTAGTCTTGGGTATATTTTGAAATTTTGACAAATTTTTAGGAGTGATAAGAGTTTTCAGCATCATTACACATAACGCCTTTGATACTGGTTTTGACTTTTGTCTTTTATTTTGCACTCATCTTTAATATCTCTTTTTCTTTGTAGATATTCATGAAAAGAAAATTAGGTAAGGTGTTGTTTTTTCCTTTGATATACTTAATTTCAAAATCAAAACATGATAATATGACTTGCCATTTGGCAAAAATCTGCTTTGAGACAAATTTTAACATCATTTTGTAGAATAAATTTTGATGCAAAAGAATTTGTTTGAATTAAAAATTTATTGCTTATTAAATCATCTTGAAAATTTGCAATATTTAAAACAATTAATAAAATTTCTTTTTTGATAGTAAAGTAATATTTTTAGGCTCATAACCAAACTCTATAATAAAATCTAACTATTAATTCTCTGAATTCTATCTGTTGTTCTAATATACCAACATATCCTATGTTAGATGCATTAGTTTTGACAATTAGGAAGGCTTGAGGGTTGATAATATTTAAACAAGGTAAAGACTTGAGTGTGGACTTAATTATTCGAATTAATTTTGTATGGTTTTCTAACCATGGTAAAGTGTTATTAATTAGTTGTTGATATAAAGGTTTATAGATTTTCCTAAGGTTTGAAAAGAAATTTGCGATGTAATTGAAACACCTTAAAAATCTTTGTAATTGTTTATTGAATCAGGAACTTATTTGCAAATTATATCACCCTATTAATTGGCTTAGTAGTTCCTTTATGGATTTCATATATTAAAAATCTAATTATAGTTTGAAATAATTTTAATTTGTTGGCTGATATGATTAATCCATTTCTTCTAATAACTTCTTCAAATATTTTAATATTTTTAATATGTTACTTTATGGATTTTTAAAATACTAAAACATCATCTATATAAACAATTATAAAGTTAATATAGGGATTGAATATATTATTCATAATGTTTTGAAATTTTGATGGCATATTCTTTAATTCAAAGGGCATTACATTCCTTTCTTTTTTTTTTTTTTTGGTAAATACATTCTATTCATATTGTCCAAAAGGTACTTTGAAAATAGTTTTGTATTTATTTGATTCCTAAATTGGACTTATCAAAATCCTGATTTTTTATCAAATTTTGAAAATATTATATCAAAGTATAATCGATTTAACAAATTCTTTATATTAGGTATTGGATACCGTATCCAATTTAATATTTTATTTAGAGGTATGCAATTAATAACTAACCTTTCTTGTCTCTTATGTCTTTCTGTGGCTTGTCTTTCTTTCCCTTTTTCATTCTTCACAAATGCATCGAATGCTTTTTTGGAGGGCACTTGACTGCTTTACAGCTTCGTTCCCTTGCTGCCTGAAAGGCCTGATTTTAGACTTGAAATTAGACCGATGATTCTCGAGTAATAATTCCACTGAAGCCTATGTTACTGACTTTTGTTTAGAGAAGTTAGAGTTAGGACATGCCAGTCTCCGATTAGATTTTCGTTATTTGATGTTTTTTGAATAAGATTCCTAGAGTGAAAATTGTCAAATTTTTTTTTGAAGCCGATTTCACCCTCTTTGCTTGGGGAAAGGCTCTCAGTTCTCCCAACTAAGAGTAGACGACGAGAATGGCACTTGTGCCCATAAGTCATTAAAAGACTATTCGCCAACTACTCTACTATTGATTGATCACTCGTTAACCCCAAAATGGAAAGATTCAGGAAAAGCTGATTGGTGGCATCAGACTATTCAGTGGCAGCTTCTAATGAAGCGAAACGAAAAAAGCCTATATATTGATAGGTCAGGCCTTCAGAAAGACTTGTGCCATCTTAATCTTCTAGTTTTCACTCTTCTAGTTTGTCGCGAACTCTGCTCTTAGAGTTGATTCCTACTCTCGAAGAGAAAGCAGGTAAGCCCTTAAAAGAAAAGCTTTGAAGCAGAGACTATTGGCAGTGAGAGAAATGTCATCTAAAGAAAGGCAGGTGTCATCCCCACTGATTAAAGGAAAAACTCTTCATTGGGAACGCTCTTCTCCCTCTAGCTACTCTTCTCCGGGTTAGGAAAGATTATTCTATAAAATTGCCTGCACTAGGCATCTGATCTTTTAAGAATTTCATGTGCTAATATGGGCCCAGTTGCTATTTGTCCATAGGATTATGGCCTAAAAGGTGCCCTTCCAGCGGAAGGAAGACAACCGAAGAAAAGGAAAGGACAACAGAAGATGCAACGATAGCAGGACTCTTTTTCCTTAGATGATTCAGTGATACAAGTTGTATCTTATACTGAAGCCAACTCCATGGCAGAAGTTTGATCATCTACAGCATCTGATTTCATCTTTCTTTCGTTAGTTAACCCATATTTTTTCTAAAAGTGCTTGTAGTAATTCTGGGAAAAAGTCTTTCTTAATTATTATATTAGCATAGCATTAAGTAGTAAACATTTTACACTAGGGGTTTTCCCATACCATACATGCAAACATAATAAAGAAAACTAAAAAAAGATAGTTAGCATAGATAGGAGTCTATCTCCAGTAAGCACCGAAGTAGATCTCCACTAAAAAAAGACAAAGAACACCATAAATTAAAACACACTACTTTGCATCGGCAGACTACTTATTTAATCTTAGATAAAGAGTCGACGGACTCTTCTAGTTTCCCCGGTCACCGAGGGTGGCAGCTCGCACAATGAGCTCTTTTTGTTCGTCGAGGAAGGCCAGGGCCTTCTTTCTGTCTTTTAGACCGTGAATGCGGTCCCGGATCAATTATATCGCTCTTCCTATGGCCTCAAGATTGAGAGCAGGCGGATGCTCCCAGAATAGACCCAACATTTGCTCCCGTTGGAGCTTCTCGTTTTCCATAGTTTGTATTTCTTGTTGAATTCTCTCAAGTCGTCCAGCGATATCTATGGCTAAAGCTCTTTCTTGCCGACCTCTAAGGCCTCGTCTCCTTTTGCCAAATAGAGACTGAAAAAGCTACTATTTATAGGCGTTTGAGGCCCTTAACCCTTTTATTAGTATTAGTAATATAGGTTATCTTTAGATCATTTCAACCCCGTTTTTCCTTATATTGAACCACATCCACGATTTTTTAGTAGATGGACAAATTCTCCCTGTACATATTTTAGTACAATAGGCCCATCCCCAAAAGCAAATAGTTCCTACGGATATCACCACATAGCTTAACACCGACCCCTACCTCCAAGAACAATAATAGAGTGAAGCATCAATTATGTACGACTATCTTGTTTGATCAGACGCTTGCTTTTCTCACGTGCGTATTCTCCTTCTATTATTTAGACCACTATATAGATAAAGGGCCAATCTGGTATAACCGCGTGTCAAACTATGTCAGGCGAGAGGCAGTAAATAATATAAAGCTCATTCCTTTCCAATGAGAACTAAATAGGCGTCTCATATCCCCATGTGCATCTAACTCACTTTCGATACGGTCTTTCATATATACCGCAGATTGGGGGAAAGCCTTCAAAGTTGCATGGAAAAAAGCTATGTTACTAGAGACATAGCTATCAGATCTACTACTAATGCTTTAGCCATAGCCTTCCTTTATCTCTGCAGGATCTATTGATGGATCATAAGCATAAGACTCTGAATCTAGTTAATATGCTTAGTTTGTTACAGCTACATATGCTTCCAGTGAGAGATATGAATTTGATTATGCTCTTCGCCTTGAACTGTAAATTGATATGTACTGTAAATAACTGTAAAAACAAGGAAAGGTGACTATTTTTCTGTACAAAATTTTCCTTTATAGTTAGGCCTTAAAGTGATAACTTAAATCTTAAAGAAAGATTTTTTATGTTTCAAATCATATGACAAGACTTTTGATTCAATGAACTTGGGCAGTTACGTTAATGGCCTATCCCAATTTATACCTAACTTTTTATCAACCCATAAATCTTCCCATATCATCCTAAGACCCCCGCTAGAGATTCTACGGTGATGGTGTCCAGCTCCAAGAAAGAAAGACTCTTCACTTGTCCTTCCTCCTATCCCAGATAGATGGCTTACATACCTGGCTCAACATTCTTGGAAAACAATCAAAGCAAGGGTCTGGAGGAGAAGTAGCCATTCAATCTTATAAACTAATCGAGACTGAAATTGGAAAAAGGGATACGAACGGAAAGGAATAACCAATCGATGAAAGAACATGAAACTATTTTGTTTCAATAGAGGTATAAGAAACGGTTAGGGGTAATAAAGTAAGTGAAGTGGTTGGATTTTTCGAGCTATTCCAACCACTGTTGGATGTGATTCCAAGAGCCGAACGAGAATGAATACCACATAGAAGAGTCAAGACCAGACTCTCTAATGGAATGTTTAACCGATCTATTTCGAATCGATCGAATTGGTACATAAGTTGTAACATTGGAAAACCACAAAAAACACAACTTATTTGAATAACCCGATGACCTACCAATTATAGAAGTAGGATCCTTGGCAAGTAACAAGCATTTAAATAATACAATTCGAGTGTACCATCTTCTTTCTCATTTCCAGGAAAAGGTGCAGGAGGAAAAGGAAACAACAGAAAGATCCGAATCGAATCTAAATGGGAATGACATGAAAAGTCTTTTTCAAAACCTAGCATTAAGGGCGTTACTGTAACACCCCGCCTGCTATATATTACTGTAGACCATTTTTTTTTTGTATATATATTTATATCTCTAATATATAGCAGTGGGTATTACTCTTACTGTTATCTAAAATCATGCGAAAGCGAATTTAATAAATCTGTGGCGGGAAACTGAAACCCACTGTACAGTATCCTGATTAAAACTCATATTTATAAAATAATAATAATAATAATATCTGAAAACATAAAGATACTGTACAATCCGAATGCATAAGCAATACAAAGCATGCAAGCCACAAACATGCTATCTACTGAAAACTGAACACATATATATACATACATATATCTGAAAACTCGGGTGAAAACCCGCTCAAGCCATATCCCACCCACCAGCCATCTCTCGTGCACCAAGCTTAGCTCCCCAAAGCACAAACCTGCAAAAAGAGAAACCACGGGGAATGAGTGACAAGTCACTCAGTAAGCATCTCCTACCTCTACCCTCGGGTAGGCTCTAGACTAAACTGCTGTTGACTATCTGCTATCTAGGCGAACTTAACTAAGCTCCTGATAGCCTAATAGCTTCTTCTAATCCTCTGGTTTTCCTACTAATTCTGCGTTCTGATAGGATTAGCTGAATTTTTTTATTTCTTTCTTTCTGATGTATACCGTGCAGCTTATTCTTTCTTTTTATTTCTTATCTGACATGATTCTGTTCTTACTGTTTGTATGCTCTGCCATGTCATGTACTATGTACTATGGTATGCTGAAATCATACTATTTACCCTTGGGCCTGTTTTTTCTGAAAACATGTTTCTGAAATCTGTTTCTGAAATCTCTGTATCCAAAGATACCTGCTATGCTGATGAGACTGATTAAAACAGGGATTCGACATCCTGGCCAAGTAGGCTAAACCATACCAGCGAAGTGCCAGTAAGCTGAAATGTCCTACCATACTAGTGCTCGGACTAGTAAGCTGAAATCTAACCAATCTGACCGAAGTCAGAAAGCTGAAATCCCACAGATACCCTCTCAAATTCACCCTTACTATTTGACTCGGATATCGAGCCCTGAATGCTGAAAACTGATGCAATGGATCACTTGATCCTTTTTTCTGAAAACACTACTTAACATGCTATGCTGAATGATGCTATTCATGCATGTTATCTTTTTAATTATCTTTTCTTTCTGATTACTGTTTTCTGTTTCTGTTTTCTGATTCTGATTTTGTTTCTGCTTTTTGTTCTTGTCTTTCTGTTTTCTATTTTCTGTTTTCTAATTTTCTACTCTTGTCTTGATTTCTGTTTTCTAATCGTAACCTATCACTAGATTACGCTGGTTTAGTCTGGTGATGAGTTTCTTATTCTTTTCTCTTTTTTTTTTTTTCTTATTTTCTTGTTATTGAAATTCTGTTTATTTCTTTTCTTCTCTTTTTTCTCATTTCTCCTTTTCTTCCTTAATTCTCAATTTCTGCTAAGGCACACGGGCGTGCACTATCGAACGCACGGGTGTGCATACAGATGCACGGGTCATGTGTCGGGCGTGTAGCCCAACCATGCAAGGTTCTAGAAATCCTGGCTAAAAACTCATTCTAGGCTGATGCACGACCGTGACCCCTCGAGCACACGGGCGTAACCCCTCTCAAAAGTTGGTCGTGCTTGGCTCGCATGCACGACCGTGACCTTGCTAAAAACCAAAGTGCACGAGCATGCGTGCACAAACGCATAGGTGTACATCCAGCCCCATTTCGACACCCATGGCTGAAATCCGCAAGATCACCGCCAAAACTCAACCCAAACTCACCACATTTCTAATTAAACATACTAGCATGCAACATACACTGCTAATAAGCTAAAAAACATGTATCAATCACTGAAAACATCCAACCAAGGAAGCACAAACCCAAGGAAAAAGGGAAAAGGTAAGGGAATACTTACCTGAAGCTGCTAAGATCTTCTATCTCTCTATCCTCGGCTGAATCTCGGTTGGAATGACTACTAAAGCTGGCTAATCTCTCCCTCAAAAAGCTAGGGTTTCCTGGAGAGAAAAGAAAAGGGAAAAGCTGACTGAAACGGGCGGAGGAAAACATTGGTTTATATACCAGCAGGTATGCTCGGGCGTACACACAAAATTTATGGGCGTGCATGGCGAGCAAAGACGCACACAAAGACGCACGGGCGTGCACCTTCCACAAGCTGCATATAAAGTCAACAAAAGGACAATTCTACCCTCCAAACTCACTCGAACCGCTTTCTAACTGCGAATCAAGGCCCTAAAAGACCATTCTAACCTCGGGCTGTTACAAACTCCCCCTCTAAAAAAAATTCCGACCCTGGAATTTCCTCTTCTAAACTGCTCTAAGGGGAAACTCTCTCTAGCTCAACTCTACACAAGGCAAACTTAGGCTAGGCTGCTTTTAACTCTTTTTACTCTCTGGAAGCAAGCTAACATCCTTGGACGTCTCTAAAACAAAACTTCCTCCATTGCTTCCGCTGCGCACTCTGATCCACTTACTTGAACCCTATCCTGATCCTCTGACCAAGCTGAACTGATACTTAGCTGAAATGGAGCATCTAAAAAGGAAAACTGACCCATTTCACTGAGTTGGATGGCCTCTGCCTCTCTCTGCTGCCTTTGCACCACCTCTGACTAAGTTTGCTCTGCCTCTCCTGAGTCTGAATCTATCTCTGGCTGGACCTGCATCTCCTCTAGCTAGACACTCTGAACTCTTATGTCCTGGCTGATGACATCTGAAACACATGTCACGACCAGCCATACACTCACCCAGGTGTCTCCTTCTACACCTGGTACACTCTGGCAGCTGAAACTGGAGCTGATCTCTGTGTCTCTCCTCTTCTCTGACAATCTGCTTCTTCTTTTTGTCTCTCCTCTCATGAGCTGGCTCTTTTCCTTTGTCCTCAGCCCTATCTTTCTCTGATGATTTCTCATATTTTCTCATCCTCTAGAGGTACAACTCTGACCTCAAAGCTCTGCCCAAAGCATCACTGAACTTCTGGGGCGGAGAAGCTCGTGTCATCACATCTCTTGCTATGGCAGGGTGCAGACCATGAACAAATTTCTGCACTCTGCCCAACTCTGATCCTGTAAAATTGGGAACAAATCTGGTCAAAGCATTAAACCGAGTGGCATACTCCTTCACTGTACTT